>JAKSZP010018665.1:0-116730 GCA_022478985.1 Massospora cicadina
CCAGTCGTTTGGTCATCAGGGCTGCTATTGGTTTACATTTTTTGTGATAGACGTTTTCACTTAGGTCATCTTGGAGCCCCCTCTAGTGAGCATCACTTCTGTTGGCGCTACAGTTCCTTGGACTGGCGCCAGGGTTCGCGGTGGCTCAAAGCTGGAAAAATTGGAAAATAAAACCAAAGAGTAAATGGAAAAATAAGTTAGTTTACCAGATATTTTATTAAATTAAAATGCTTCAAAAATTTATAGGGTGCATCGGGACTTGGTGCCTTCAGGATCTTTGGAGCCTCATCTGATCAGGATCTTTACTGATCTTTATGGAATGGCCTCCTTGAGGGCGTCCTCAATGGATAGCATCGCTCACCTGACTGAAAAGGTGGAAAGGCTGCTCCACGTGACTCAGGAATAGGTGAGGATGATCCTGAAAGAGTTTTTTCTTGGTTAGGTTTGATGACTGATTTGGCACAGCTGGATTCAGAAGATGGGAATTTGATACGATTTTTATCTTGAATCCTGACAACACCCTTAGCACATCCTAAGTCAAAGTCAATTTGTGTAAATATTTCCCAATATTTAGAAAATAAATCCTGAGCTTAGACTTTCTCAGAGTTAGTCAGGTTGCTTAAATCAGCCATAGGGACAACTTTATTAATGATGATTAGGTCCCTATCAGGAAGGCCTAATTTGAAAAAATTCCAAACTCATGAGCAAATTCTAATTTCCGTTGTATGGAACAGATGCAGAAAAGCGATTGTTTGGTGTCACTTGATGAAGATGGGCCAATTTTGCAGGTTTTCACACAATATGTGAATTTTTATATGGCTAGGAATGATGATAATAGGGGAGAGATTCAACTAAAATTGAGATTTAGACCATGGTTGATATACTTCACCATAAAGTCCTTCTGGGATAATAATTTTCACTCCAGTCAGGACGATTACTTGATCTCTGGATGGTATAGTAATGTGCTGAAATGACCAAAGTGGAATGCCCCTTAACTCATTGATCTGTGTGGGTAGTGTTTTTACCTTTGATTGCACTTTGACATACTCAATCAGGGTTACTCCACTTTTGTAGGCCAGATTTATGAATAGGATGGTCTTCTTTTTATAAACTGCCCTATCCTTATTATAGTAAAGTGGGATATCCTGGCCAAAAATGGTGATTGTCCTTATGATTGGTAACAACTCCATATATCCTTAGGAAATCAGTCCCAATTAGGATATCATAGTTTATTTAGCAACACTATGTCAGGTGCAGTCACTACAATAGATCCAAATTTGAGGTAGGGTACTGTATGCGCTCAACAATTAAGTTTTATGAGCTCCAGCTGTATCATATTCCTGACAGTGGGCAACATTGTACGCAATTTTCTACTTTTTAACCAATTTTGTGCTGACTATAATGATAGGGGCACCGCTATCAACAATGGCCCAAACTTGCATCCTGTTTACTGATATGTCCACATAAGGTCATTCAGAGTAGTTTTTAAAGGTATTTATTGTGTGAATACTGTGATTGCTACCCAATTCCAGATTTGATTTCAGACTTGAGAAAATATTTGGGAAGTTATGCTATGGTCTTCATGGGAATGGCTACTTGTATGTTGTTAAGAAAAGATAGGTCAGTTGAACATCCAGGTTGGAGGTCAAAGCCTGATCTATAATCTGTGTTGTATAAGGTTTTGACACCTCTGCTTGGGTTTTTTTTGGCAATTTTCAAGCGTCTAGGTCTCTTTGTTTTGTCTTGAGTAGTAACCATAAGGACATCATTAGCCACAATATTATGGAGGTTATCTTTGACAACATCTTTGGCCCTAAAGAGCTAGCCAAGGTCAGATGGAATGGTTTGATGAACATTAGTAATTTTGAACATTCCGCCTCTACTCCACCTGCTCTTTTCTCACCTCGCTGTTACTGTTAAATTTAGAGCAACGTTGACCACAGGCTTTTTGTTTAGCCATCTGTAGCATTGTATAGCAAAATTCCCCTTTTGACCACAGTTGTGGCATGTAATATGCACAGGATGCTGTTTTTGCTCAAATTTTTGGTTCGTAGTTTGGGAATTTTTCCCTTGTTTGGGATTTGTTACTTTTTAGGCCCAAAAATCGGAATTTATGCTGGTCCTTCGGCTGATAAGGAGTATTAAAACTGCGGTCACAACTTAAGTAACTGGTAAGATCTTGATTATTCATTTCTCCATTGAATGCAGGTATCATGAGACGGTGCAAGTAATAGTAGGGCATGACTGCATGTTTCTTGCAATCTTAGCCTTAAACTTCTCTATTTATTGCACGTGAGCAAGACTTGCGCCTCATGAGAAATATATCAAAAAACCTTAATAGTCTCATCCTGCTTGAATTCAATATTAAGAAGCTCTCTTTTTGGGCCTTTAATTTTCCAGGCCCTCCAAATTGTTTCGTCACAGCAATTCTGACATCCATATAGGACCAAGCTTCAAACAAATAGGGCATAACGAGGTCACAGCTATGGGCATCAAATGAGTTATTTAGTGATGATCCTTTTTCATGGTCTGATGCTCCTCACATTGCTTTTTCAAACAACTTGAGAAAAAAGTGAACTTTCTCATCCCTATCAAACTTTGGCAAGTTCAATGGTTTAAAGTCATCTTGCCCAATTTTGGGCATAGGTGTTGCACTTTTTTAGTACTCAAACGCCTTGGTGTATCATCATTTAGAATTGGCCCTCTTTCCCGCTGGGGAGTATCTGGAGTCAGGATTGATGACAGAACTTTAGGAATAGGATGGATGTTCAAAATATCAGTTTCTAAATCAATGTGGATTTCTGATGATTCAATTTTGTGATATTGCCCAAACTTATGGATTCCAATACTTGAATTCAGCCCTTAATTGTGTTTTCCATTTTTTTGGCCGAATGGGCAGAGCTTTTTTCAATTTTCTATATTATCAAGGCTGGGTGAGCACTGGCAGCTTCGCTTTTTGAGGGATTTAGCTTCTTTTTTTAGGTTATCATGATCCTTTTTGAATAAAGCTTGATTGGACGTTATGTTTTATTTCTTAGGCCATACTGTCTACTCATGATTTTGTAGTTGATAATTGTATTCTGAGTTCCCAATTTTCTTGAGCAATTTCAGTGTTTCTGGCCTGCAATCTTAACACAATGGTCCAAATTTTTTAAAAATCCCCTTTTACCTGAGCATTCTCTTACTTTATATTTAGGACTGCTGGTAATGCTGAAAGATCTTTAATGTTTTTGTTCATAATACCCAGATTAGTCTAAACATAATTCTCAAAGTTTTTGTGCTTTGAAGTTAAGTCCAGGTGCTCTTTCAGTCCAAAATGGCCTGTGTGGTGAGTCATTCTGTTTGAGGAAATAGTAAACCAGAATGAGTTTCCAGTTTTTGCCAGTGGGTAATCATGTTTTGTACCCATTTGTGCAATAGCTCATGGTGAGCAAGAAATTCTGTGGATATCTTTGGGACTCCTTCATTAAGTAGCTCCTCAAGGATGTTTAATCTCTAATGATCATGTTCAAGTCCTGTGTTATCCACAATACCTTCCAGACTTTAGTAGAACTGGAATTTATTTGTCCAGTAGAGCATTTTGGGAAGATTGTTCCTCCCCTTGTAAATGGTAAATTTCCGCAAGTTCCATATTTTGTCTAGCAAGGATTTATGGGGTATGCTTGATTAAGGGTTGGACAAAGTTAACCAAGAGTTCATTAGTTGCTTGACTGTATTTGAGACGCCTGGTAAGAGATGCCATAGTTACATCACTGTACTTCATGTATATCTTCTCTTGAGCTTGATACTTGAGATAATAGAACAGGCCAAAGGAGGGATCAATTCATGAAGTACTAATCCTAAAACCCTCATATAAAGTTTCCAGCATAGCTTTTACGCTTTCAGATGTAAGATCAATTGGTCTTATTGTATCTACATGAGCTTTTCCCACTGTGATAAGATACAGGGAGTAGGAGGTATCCACATAAGAGCCTTGGAGGCTGTTATTAAATTAGTCAAATTTTACTTGTCACTAGTTTTCATCTTGTTGTCACTTTCTCATCTGGCTTTATCTGCTAGGAACTGGTTATGATAATCCATTTTGGAGAGTGTCACTAATTTTGAGTGAGAACAGTTATTAAGTTCCAAGGATCTCTCACCTGAAAAAATAAATACTTCATATTTAATTTGGACAAAGTCTGGCCAAAAGATCCTTGATTTAGCCAAGGTCTTATGGTACTGTGACCATTTGGAAGCTCACTAGGCTTATTTGAAGAAATTTGACTCTTCTGGTCAAATTTTGGGCTTAATTCCTTCTACAAATTTGAGAGCTTATTATGAGGCAGGCAAAGATACAAGATGAGAATTATGAATTGACAGCTTTTTGACACTCTGAAGAAAAGATTTTGATAAAAACCAGATAGAGATAATAAAGACAACATATCTTAATTTAAAAGCTATTGTTGGATAATAACTTATTAGGCCATGCATAGGTACTTATACCTCTAGGGCATCTCCTGGCCACATATTGATCACACAATTTCTGCGATATTTATTTTTCACCTCAGTTCAGCCCTTGAACTGATACAATTATGACCTATTGCTATGACTATTGGTGGCAAAATACTCTCATATTTGGGTAGACTTCAGGGGCAAAAATCGCAATACAAATATACAAAAATTGTCCTAGGGCCATCTAATTTGATTTTTATCATATAGCTGATATATACAACTTCTGAGAAATTTGGCATCAGTTCCAATTAAATGACAAACCCTAATTGGGATGTTAGCAGGCCACTCTTTATAGCACCAGGTACTCTTATTTAGGCAGTCCATATGCAAGTGCTATTGTGCTGATTACAAGGATCAACATTCAAAGTTTGCCATAGGGCGGAATAATTGATTATGAATATATGATGTCAATCTTATTATTCTAATTGTCCATGGGATATTTAAAGATTATTTTTATGATTGATCCCTAGAAAATTTCCCAAGATAAATGGTCTATATTGCTGCCAATTAATTAGGACCAATTGCCAAGGTTTTTGCATGTATAATCAGCCTAAATTATGTGAAGATATTTGGCACAAGCTGTCAAGAGAATAACCAAATTAAATTGATATTGAGATATTTAGCCTGAGCTGTAAGGTGGATAATTGGGGTAAGTTGACGTTGAGAAATTTGGCCTAAATTATTTAATAGTAATTGTCTTTAGTTGAGATATAGAGTATTTGGTTCAAGTTTTGGAAGGATAATTGGCCTTATTTTGTTGGTTGTCAAAGGGTTTATTTTCAGGTTTTCACCAGAATCTGACAATTCGTTAGGGCTACTACTTGTTACCTATCTGTTTAAGAAAGTTAGCACTGAATACCTCAATAGTCTTCCTATATAAACCCATATGCGACTGTTTGGCTTTCATTTTTGATCTTTATGGTGCTAGCGTAAAAGAACCCTGACAGTCAATATTTGAAGCCACTTGAAATTTTCTGGCAAATTATGTTTTTTACCTTAAAGGGTGCCAATTAATTGCTTATGTCCTGTAAAATAGAGTATTAGTCCTATGGTAAGTACAGTGAAATTGGATTTAATAAAGATAATTACCAAAGTGAGATATTGAATGAATTTGTAACTTTATTATAGTATAGAAAAGGGTTTTATATGCCACAATTAACAATATAAACCCAAAAGTAAAAGGAATAATAAAAGTAATGGAGGGGATATATGTAAAAAAGCTCTTTATCAGGTAAAATATTTTAGATTATATAATGTCGTTTAACATACTTTTGATAGGTCAAATTTTTTGAAGGTTAAAGTCAGATAAGACTTGGTGCCACTTAGGTGATTGTTTAGCAGAAGCTTGATACTTACCTTTGTGCAATTTGTCTTAAATTACTGCCTTGAGACCACCTTAAATAATGTCATCTGACCTAATGATTCTTTCATTTCAATTAGCCAAATTTCATTTTGGGGTATCTTAGGCTCAATTTGATCTGATGAAATTTTCATAATGTAGTTTTGAGTCATACTGACTGTTAATCTTTCTAAAGTATTTATCAAGGCAACTCCTTAACCCCCTTATTGGGTCTAGGCGTTTATTCTGTCTTGGGAGTCACATGGTTGATATTCTTCCCATTATGTCTGATATGCTGTAATTCAACATCACCCCTTCAAGAAAATTGCAAGAAAATACCATCACAAGAATCAGCTATATATGCAGTTGATAGTTACTCCAGTTTATAAGGACTTGATTGAGTATTCAACTTAATGTCTATAAGTTATAGCATATGGCCCATCACAGATAGTATCTAATTTTTCTTCTTAGAGTGTCGGACAATTACAAGTACATTATTGTAATAAAAGTGCTTTGGGTTATAATCAGGATGAAATAGACCAAAAGACCCTGGCCAATCCTCAGTGAAATTATAGAATTGGGACAAATCAAAATCATCTAATTCTCAGCCAAATCATGTGGCTCTTATTAATTGGGTTGTGCCAAAACTGAAGCCAAAAACAGAAAGTTATGCCGAGGTTCATCCACAGCCCCTCACTAATTCAGCTCAAATGCTTAGGCGGAGACCACCCCCTTTAAAGGGGTGGAGGGGGTCCCACAAGATAAGATAATTTCTCATCCATTGATTGGGTGAACTATTAAAACCTTACCAAATGGACTAGTCCTACACAGTATTGACTCTCCTTCGGTTAAACCATTGAAGCCAATCAAGACTTGAGTGTCCAATAAGTTAAATCCCCATATTCCCTAATTTTAACATTACTAAGCAATCCAAACTTTGAGCCTCAACATTTTAAATACTACCATTGACTTATTAAGAGGGTTCACTTCTTTACCCCCTCACAACCACTAATATAACCTAAAAAACCCTACTTTTTAGTATACACTTTTATCTATTTTTATTATAACTAGTGGTGGAAAACCCCCTTTATTTTCTTCAGAAGTAGAGATTGGATTCTCCTGCAAAATTATTGAAATATGGGGAAGATTAGCACCAGAAAGCCTACAACCAGCCCCAATTCCAACAAGTGGTGCTCACTACAGGGGGTAGTACACCATAAAAACACTTAAAAATGAAGGCTGTTGGGGGGATTAAGCCTTCTGGACTCCCTAATGCTTTTTAACTGAGTATATCTACATTGGAACAGTAGCTAGCCAGTGTAATCTCTCAATTTAAACGAGCTAAACAGTTTTACTGCTCTAGCCATCTCCAAACCCCCTTTCAAAACAAGTTTATCCCTGGTGAGGGTACCATTGCCTCATTTCTCTTCATGTATGAGTTGGCGATGGAAGGCATGAACAACCATCACAAAATTAATTATATCCTTCCTTGTTTAATTCAAACGGCTCAAGAGATAGTGATTCAATACACGGACACCCTTAATACCTGGGCAGAGGTTAAAGATATGCTTATGAACGAGTTCAGCTCCCAACAGATATTAAAGAGAAGGAAACAGAAATTTATGCGTTTTAACCAAAAGATGATTAATCAGTTTTATATTTGTGGATCTGTTCTACAATGAAGCTCAGACCTTGCTACTCGCAAAAATGCTGCCTCTTGATGATTCCATTGCCGCCATTTTGAGTGAGTTGATTTCTCGTCCTTCCCTAGCAAGGCACCTTATCTTAAACAAAAGGCATTTCAGGAGCTTACGGTATATAAAGGAGGCTTTATTGGAGGTTGCAGACCTTAATGAATTTGCATCCCCCCAAGGAGTGAGGTTGAAACCGCAAGCCTTAGTCAAAGAGGATCTCACCCTATAGCTTGGCAGAAGGAGTCCACGCTGACTCTACTGACCCCTCCGGTGTTGGCTACCCTTTTAAAGCCAGTTCCCGTGGAGCGTCCCAAACTAGGCGGCCCTCCTCCATTAAAGGTTGGCCAGAGGGAACCAGGGAGACAAGGTCAGCTCTATCTCTTCATCTGCACCCCAAGTCAGCCCTATAAAACTAGTTTAGTTCACATCACACCCCACACTCTCTCCTAAGGGGTCCATCAACACACAACCATACTCACGTCACACAGAGCCGTCCTCAATAACAACCACGGCCTCACATCTGCCCATGCATTAATAGACTTCTTCTCCTCAAGTGGTCCCACAAGTTGGTACAGTTATGATGTTCCCTTCAAATGCCAAAAGGGCAGATGAGCGCCAAAAGGCCCTCCCCTGTGAGGAGAACAAGCCAGTTTTCTCAGTCCCCTCTTAGCAACTCGTTGAGGTGCATTAACAATCTCTCTAACGATGAGTCTGAAGGGGGTGGTAAAGACGCGAGCTATTATGTATTGGGAGCCCCAATGGAAGTGCAGATTCTGGATAATTTGAGGCCTGAAAGAACAGATATAGCTATGATACCATGGTGAACCTATCTGCAGCAGTTGTTGAGGTTTTCAGAGTTTATTGATACCACCAGTGATGCTGACCAGCTTATTGTTACAGTGATCCGATCTACACAGCAGGTTCATACCCTCCAATCTATTAAAGATAAATATGCTGCGATGGCTTGACGCCTTGCTTCCACACTCCAATTGAATGAGGTTCTCGCTCTCCCCCTACTTTTGGTAACACAATAACTAAGATAGAGGTTGTCATTAATAAGGTGCATGTTCTAGTCATCCTTAATATGGGTGCTCCAGTGAACGTGGTCTTTAAAGCTCATCAATAAAATTAAATTGGCGCCTGACCTGGACTATTCACAAGAGTTTAAAACTGCAGGGCTTAACAATACGCGAGCTATTGGAGCCTACTCTTCTCTACCCATACTAATTAAGAAACTTCTACTGTTTGCCCCTGCTGTGGCATTAAACAATAATGCATACAACCTACTCATTCGCACTCAATTCATGATTGAGTATGAAGGATTCATCAATATGAAACAGGGATTTCTCTTCCTTCTAAATTATGAAGTTTCCCTAGTCTTTACCAACGATGAGCTCAAAAAAATATACACCTGCGTCGCTGAGTACCCTTTCTCCTCCCTGACTCTTACTTATACCACGTCGGGAAGAAACACAAAAAAGCTGCCTGACTCCGTGGATGCTTCAGAGGGCATTCCATTGTATGCGTCAGAGGAGGTAGTAGTCAAAGTGGGTGAACAAAAGGTGATAGACACCAAGATTACTATGAAAATCCCCCGCAACTGCCTTCTGCACTTAACAAGCATTAATGGAATAAGTTATTTGAAACCTCAGGTGTTTCCAGGTATCCTAGATCCTGACTAACAGCGACCTATTAATCTTCTGCTAGGATATCTTACTAACAAGGACATGGTTGTAACGAAGCTCAGGAGATTGTAAAAGCCCTGCAGATTCCAATTGAGGACATCCATCAAGTCCATTATATTGGGTCTATGCTAGATATGGGACTACCACTGACCAAATGATAGGCTCTTTGACCAACGTTCAAATTTCCGATGATCTAAATTTTGTTAAGCTTAATAAAGTTCATTCTTTACTGAAGTCTTAAAGTGACATTTTCTCCAAATCTGATACTGACAATGGGCATATGAAGGACTGGAGCCACACCATTGATGTTAATGGTGCTAAGCCTATTTGAATCAAGCCTTATTAGAAATCAAAAGTTGAGGAGCTCCAAGTGACGGAGCTTAAACAGTTAATGGACGCGGGGCTACTGGTACCTTATAAAAGACCTTTGTCATCCCCTTTCCTGCTCATAAAACATAAGAATGGTGGGCATCAGGTAGTCATGGACTACCGCAAACTGAATAACCTCATCAAGAAGGACAGCTACCCAATCCCCCAAATTGATGACGCTCTGGCCCAACTCTTTATATTGAAATTCTTTCTGCCATGGACTTGGCTAGCGGATACTTGCAGATGGACCTTTCTGCGCAAGGCCAGGAAAATTGTGCGCTTATCTGCAGTGAGGGTCTCTTCCAACCTACCTGACTACCACAAGGGTTTTTTAATGCGCATGCAACTTTCCAGGGAGCCATGGACCACACCTTGCATGATCTGAAGCTTAGTTGCGTAATTGTCTACCTTTACAATATTACCATATTCTCTCAAAAGTTCAATGAACATCTTTTACACTTAAAGGAAGTTTTCCAACGCTTGTGGACCTCTCAAATTAAGATGAAGTCCTCCAAATGCACATTCTTCCAGAAAAAGTTGGATTTCCTGGGCCACTCCATCTCCCCAGAGGGGATCCAGCCTCTCCACGATAAGGTCAAGGCGGTATCCAAAATGCCTGCCTAAAACCCTCTACAATACTCAGGTGCTCTTGGGCATGATGGGATATTAAATCACTTAATCCTCAAATTCGCTCAGCTCAGTGAGCTCCTTGTACGCCTTTTAGCTAAGAACACTCCTTTCCATTGGAGAGGAACAACAGGCTGCTTTTGAAACGCTAAATCTGCTGCTGCAACGGCCAATCCTACGCCACCCTGACTATAGTAAACCCTTCATCTGTTTACTGATGCCTCTGACTACGCAGTTGGAGCTATCTTGGCTCAACTGGATGAGCATGAGTTTGATCATCCCATTTCATACTTCAGCAAGATGTTATCTAAGGCAGAACATAACTATAGCTTCACTGAAAAGGAGTGCTTTGCCATCCTGCTCGCCGTTAAATATTACCTCCCTTTTCCTATATTTGACCTCATTTAAAGTGTTTACTAACCACGCCTCTTTAAAGTGATTACAAAAAATAAGAGACACCACTAACGGTTTGCACGCTGGGCTTTGAAGCTCCAGCATTATGATATGACCATTAGGCACCGAGCTGGGACAAGCCACATGAATGGTGATATGTTAACTCGGCTGCCCATCCCTCACTTAGATAATAGTGAAGCGGAGAGGTTACATGACTTCCTAATGACCCCTGACGATTAAGAGGATGAGGATGAACCGTCCAATAGATTCTAACTCGACACTCCCATAACACTAAGTTGGAAATGGGAATTTTTACAAGAAAGTAGGTGTGAACTGGTAACCCTATCTCCGACCATTTGAGTGATTACTTGTCATTATGGAGTCTCATGACATCCTAGGGCATAGTGGAGTGCGGAAAACCTGAGTGGGTGAAAGAACGCTACTACTGGGAGGAATTATGAAGACCATCATCAAAGTATTGGATGCCTATCTGCCATGTAAAAAGCATCAGCTTCAAAACCAAGTATCATTATCAACCTACCACTCCTCAACAGCCTTTTCACACAATAAGTCTTGATGCGGTTGGATCTCTACCCCAAACTACAGGGGGAAATTAATATGTATTGGTAGAAATTGATCACTTTAAAAAATGGGTCGAGGCTGTGGCTCTTCCAGCTCAGATGGCCAAAGCCACTGCCACTTTCCTCCATCAGTATATCATTGCTTGACATGGTTGCCTTAAGTTTAGCTCTGTGATAATGGAAAATACTTCACCTTTTAAGTGGTGAAGATCCTCACTACCTCCATGGGAATGCAACATCTCTTTTATGCCTCCTATAAATCCTCGGCCAATGGTACTGTGGAAAGTGCCAATGGGACCCTGGTATCCATATTACGGAAAATGGCCACTTCAGACCGCCTTCACTGGGATCTGTACTTACCAGGTGCCCTCATGGCCTACTGTATCAGTTATTACAAAATCCTCAAAATGTCTCCTTTTCATGTATTGTATGGACAAGGACCTGGAGTGCCGGCCTTATTAGTCAAAGATTTTTTACTGATAGGACTGACCCTGAGCAAGCCATTAAGAAGTTGACCCAGCACATCATTCAGCTGTAATAAGAGGCTATGTTTAATTTGACCAAAATGGTCACAAAAGAGGATCAAGCTGCTAATGAGCTCTGGCCCCCTCTACCTTCCTTCCAAGTATCTGACTTGGTGCTGTACTATCATAATTAGATCACTCCTAGAAGGGAGAAGCTCAGGTCTATTTGGGAGGGACTTTTTGTAGTAACATACAAGCGAGAGAATGTTTATTCCATCAAATTCCATGCTACTGGAGTAACTATCAAACAAGTTTATGGCCAGTTCTTGCGGCCTTATTCTCACCCTAACTCTTGAAGGGGGTGATGTTAAACAATTACAAGTCTATTATTATAATAAGAGTACTTTGGGCTATAATCAGGATAAAATTGGCCAAAATACACTATCCAAGTATTGGTGGAACCCATCAAATTGGGGAAATTCAAAATCATCTAATTCTCAGCCAAAACATCTGGCTCTTATAAATTGGGTTGTGCCAAAACTGCGGCCAAAAACAGAAAGTTATGCCGAGGCTCATCCACAGCCCCTCAATAATTCAGCTCAAATGATTAGGCGGAGACCACCCCCTTTTATAGGGGTGGAGGGGGTCCTGCAAGGTGAAGATATTTTCTTGCACATTGATTGGGTGAAATATATCAAAACCTTGCCAAATGGACTAGTCCTACCCAGTATTGACCCTCCTTCAGTTGTTCCATTGAAGCCAAGCAAGACTCAAGTGCTCCAATAGGTTAAATCCCCATATTCCATAAACTTGGACATTACTAAGCAATCCAAACTTTGAGCATCTACATTTTAAATACTATCATCAACTTATTAAGAGGGTTCACTTCTTTACCACCTCGTGACCACTAGTAAAAGTAACTGAGGTGGGTCAACCTTGGGACAAATATACCACACGAGATTTTTTTATAGCCAGTACAGGTTTTGAACATATGTTTAACAAAACCTGCACTAGAGTGGAAGCAGGAATTACCCTTCCAGGCTAACGACCCTTCTTGTGACCACAAATAAAACTTATAATATCCCTACTTTTTAGTACTTACTTTTAAGTATTATTATAACTAGTGGTGGATAGCTCCTTTATATATTTTGGAAGTAGAGATTAATTTCCTCCTGCAAAATGTTGACATCTGGGGCAAATCAGCACTAATGATCCTACAACCAGCCCTAATTCCAACATGGAGTGTTATATGATTGTGATAGTACAGGACTAAGTCCAGTATCAAAAGACAGGTAAAGGTTAACAAGTTGCATTTGCTGCTTGAACTTCTCTTGTAACCGTCTTGACTAGATTTTTCATTGCCTCTGATTGAGGCTTTAAAATCTTCTGGGCCAATTGTCTTAGTGCTTTTCAGGCTCTTCAGTATTATCACTAAAAATTTCATGAGCTAATAAAGCTGGAATACAGGTTCTCTTCTGTATAAGGCCTAGAAGAAAGACATTATAAAGCTTTAATGGAAATTTATCCTATAAGATATCAATGCACTGGTTGATATTAGTTTCAGTTTAATGTAAAGGTAGTGGCCATCTTTCTTACTATTGAAACTATCGTTCCATTAATTCTTTCTATATTCTCATTAATTGATGGGTTCTAAAGCGCTGAAAATAGTTGTTGAGTTCTCATGATCATAGCAAAAGATCCTCACAACTCTTGAAGCTAATGTAATTCTTATTAGCGCATAGCAGTATCTTCAGGCAGCCATGCCTAGTAATTTTTAAGTATAAGAAGTTAGCAGTAGCTTTGGGGTCTGTTCATGAATGGCGATTGCTTTGACCCACTTTAAGAAATGATTGATCCCTACAAGTATGTATCAATTTCCACCTGCAAATTCAGTCATATGAGCTATGACATAAACTGACGGTATGAAACAGCTGCTGATGGGTCATGGGCTAATATTTGTATTTAGCCTTAGCAGCATCTGCTTTTATACAAGTCATGCAAGCTTTAAAGACTGCCACTATAGAGTCCATTATTTCTTCTTAATAGTAGCAATCCTTGAAATTTGTATGTTTCCTGGCTCCTCCATGTCCTAAAATATTGTGGGCTTCCATTGTAACGGGTACCTGTTCCAAATGTCGCAAATAAGGTATGCAGTAGATTCAGACTTTCTTGTAAAGTAATCCTTTGAAAACCATTTATATTTTGAGCATGGTGATTTAGCATCTTATGAACTGGTTCATCTTAATCCTCCAAAAGTTGGCTTAATGGTTAGGTAATATTACGCTCTTCTATGCTATTGTTTAGATATAGTAAGAGCAGTCTGGTTACTCCATCTACATACATGTGCTTTGTTCCCATTTGGTGGATGATATTTATGTCATAGTGCTGAGATTTGAGAGCCCGACGGGCTAGTCTTACTATCAGATCTTTAATGTTTTGCAGTCACCTTAAAGAAGCGTGGTCTGTCACAACTGCTAAGTTCATACATACAGAAAGTACCATAAATGTTCCACTTTTAAGAAACTGCTAAGCACTCTTTCTCCATGACGCTATAATTTTGCTCAGCTTTGGAAAGCGTTTTGCTGTAATAGGACACCAAGTTTTTAATGCCTTCATTATCCAATTGAGAGAATATGGCGCTTACAGATAACTCTGAGGCGTCTGTAAATTGGATGGATGGCTTCCCATATTCAAGATCTCATAGAATTGGCCTTCTTTTAAAAAACTCTTCATTGACTCAAATGCAGTTCTTTGCTTTACTATCCACATAAAAGGGGTATCTTTGGCAAGCAAACGAACAGGAGATTCGTTGAGTTGAGCGAAATTAAGGATAAATTTGATGATAATATCTTATCATTCCCAAGAATACTGTATGTCTTATAGGCTCTTCATCTCAGACATCTTGGAGGTGGCTCTGACCTTTATCATATAATGTTTAAATTCCTTCCTGCGAGATGGCATGTGATTAAAATTCATTTTCCTCTGGAAGAAGGTACAATTCTCAGGTTTTAATTTGATGCAGTTCCCTCTCAGCTGTTAAAAACTGACTTGAAGTGGTCTAGATGGATGGTAAAGGTTTTGGAAATAGCTTTATGTTATCTAAGTATATGATTACACAGCTGAATTTAAGATATTTCATTATGAGGTCCATAGCCTGTTGATCTGAGGCGGGAGCGTTTCATAATCCCTGAGAGAGCTGAGTAGGTTAAAATAATCACTTTGTCAAATCAACGCGCATTTTTCTTGGTCTTCTGGCGATAAATACATTTGTTAATAGCCACTGGTGAGGTCCATTGCTGAGAAATAATTTTAACTTGAGAGTCAGGCTAGAGCATTGTAAATTAATAATCAATAATTGTCCCTCTTAGTGAGGTTGTTTAGCTTCTGGTAATCTATCACTATACTGTGACTACCATTCTTTATAAGTAACAATTGGGGACGACTATGGACTCTGGGAGGGCACAAGTAGCTAACATATAATAATTGCTTGAGGTCAGTCCTCATATATTACTCCTTTACCTTCAACTTCCTATATGGCTTTTATCAAACTGGGTTGCATCTTCTATGTCGATAATATGTGACCATAGTTGACATCTAATGTGAGGAAACATCTTATTATCTTCAAGTAGATGATGCACTTTCTTAAGTTCCTCCTTATTAACTTATCAGATATTTTTACTAGAGGAATGGCATAAAGTAATTTATTGGCGGGTAGGCCAAAATCAATGTGAGTTCCAATAAAATATACCTACTCAATTTCATTTGTGGGAAGTAAGTGACTTTTCCCAATTCCTTAGTTTGTATTAACTAAGATATCTTGATTAGTTAGGTTACAAAATAAGCTTGTTATGCCGTTGATAAGATGGGTTGAGGACTCCTGGTAAAACTCTTGGTTAAATCTATTGACTCCATTAACTCCGGTGATTTGTAGCAAGCAGTTTGGGGTATACCCAGTGTTATGTTTGTGGAAGCCACTATAATTTCTCCTGGTTTACTTTTAAACTCCTTGGTAGCATAAAATGGTTTGCCTTCTGCATCATCTACTGAGTTGGGTGTTTTTTTCAAATTGCTTCCAGAGGAAGAATATTTCAGAGGTGAAGCAGAAACAGGCTACTCTATTAAGAAAAGATTATTTTTTTCTTGTTGGAGTCTTTATTATCCATTACAAGGGGAACTTTATACTTGATAAGTGATATATATCCTTCTTTTTGAATTAATAATGTATTTGCATTTAATCATAAACTGCGTCTTGATAAGTATATCATACTGATATTGTCCAGGGCAACAGCTGGAGCTGAGAAAGATAGCTTGCTAATTCAGATTGGCAGAGATGAATATGCTCCTATCACTTTGGTGTTGTTCAGACCACGGTGCTATGTACTTGAGTGATTAAAGGTCAGGGGAGATCATGATCTTCTTGATTAGTTGAGATTAAACAACATTGCTAGGTGATCCCATATCCAAGATATCCATAACTTGGATCTTCTGAATTACCACTTCCACTTTGGTAATGGTTTATCTAAACTTCAGTGGAAGGGCTAACACCTCTAAGGGCGGAATGTTAAACTACGCTTTTAGGCAGTCTCAAGATACTACTTCTTGATCTCCAGGAGACTGTGACTTTTGAAATGGGTCAGATCAACAGGGCAAGGTAGTGATCAGCATTACAGGCTGTATTGATTATAATAAGACACCTTTTTTAGAACTAGTGCCTGAGACACTCAGTAACCTGACTTAGGTAAATGGCTTTGGGAACCTGAGAATCATCAAGACTTTCAGTGTCTAAGTGGTCTGGAGTAGTGAGCTCTGTGGGTGAACTTAAAATATAACATGTGTCCTTGTAACCCTCTTCAGATTTATCACCTAATTCATTCTTTATGCACATGAGGTTTTTTTGATTGGCAATATTTTTCTTTCAGAAACTTTGGGTCAGTCAGCTTTTCAGGTACCTGACCCTAAGATGAACTTCCTTTTCCTTCTCAGAAAGGGCAGGGTTCTTTTTAAACACATATTCTCAGTATGTCTGTTCTTAATCAAAAAATTTTCTTTCCACTTGATCTCACTTTCAAACGAGTTTATAAAAAGTTTAAATTATTTACCGCCATTTAGACACATCCATTTCCCAATTGATGTCTCCAGATCCGCCGCCTGCTGCTCCAGTGTGGGGCAGCGGTGATCCACCTCCCAGCGTTTTCCATTCTGAAAGGAAACAAATTCAGATGGACTCAAATTGTCGCCAAACTCTACTGGCCGTTTTGTCCCTCCACAGGACTTAATGCTTCATCTTGTGCGCATCCACCTGAATCACCACATCCTCTTGCCCTACCCGGTTCCACTATCCAGTTTTGCCTCCATGTCAACTATGGGCGTTTATTCTCATACTCTAACAAAGCAATGATTGAGCTCGCCAACGTTGCCTTTTTTCCAGATGGCTTTATCGATTTCCGCCCATTTAAGACTGTTTATATGTAGAATTCCAAATGGAGGATGATACTGCAGTGGCGGCGTTGGCTCCTCTAATTCAAAAAAAATGTTACATCCCCAATACCCAAACTCATCTCCCTGATGACACAATACTGGTGGTGTCATTTGCCACCTCCCTTTTCATCTTCCACCTGCAAATTTTATAAGTCAAGTTGACGTCAGGGCTTTTGGCTTATGGCACTCTAGCCAACCTTGTCTTCACCGTTCCTTATGGTGCAGAACACCTGACTGCCCCTCGAGCTACCACCACCATCATCCCACACCACCCCTCCATTTCCCAACAAATCCCCATTTGCAATCGCATTGCTGCAGCAATGGAGCATTTCTTTTGGGCTTGTTTCAATAGCGGTTGACAAATATGTCCCATTTATTTTGAGTTTGGCTACTCTAAATGGTCCTCCCATGCCAATTCACTAGTTAAAATTTCTGAACCCATTTCAGCAACATCTGAATGGGGAGCTTTGCTGCCCCCTACCACCCAAAATTCTTGCACGTTGAGCCAGCGTGGGAAGTCTGCCCCCACCAAAATCTCCAACCACACTCACCGCCCTGGGCACAAACTGACCAATCAGAGTCAGAATTGGACCACCATTTGCACCCAAGCAACCCATTTGACTACTACCCACCCAAACAATACATCCACTATTTTCATGAACCAATAATCCTTGGGACCTATTGAATAATTTTGACAAATCAGGTAAAATTTCACTGATAAGGATTATGAATATGGTGAAGAAGGTCCAGTTGGATATGATTGGGTTAATTTATAACTCTGATTTTTATAAACCCTTGTCATGATTAAATGACTTGATAGTAGGCACCAACCCCAAGGATAAGGCTGGGCGTCAGGAAGCCCAGAAGGTGAAACTTTAGGCACTCCTTGACCTCAAGCACATCTTAGACCAACGCTGGGTACAAGCCAAATATGCCCAGGTTGCTACAAGTGAGGTGCAAAACGCCCAGCCCCTTGTAACGGCTCAGGCGTTAAAATGGATGAGCTATTTAATTAATAATGACAGTTCCATTTGGCTGATTGGGGAATGTGGGTTCAAAACCCATTCCATCTATGAAATCACACATTTAGTAGGTTACAACTTCAATCAATTACTAGAGTGAATTCAGTTTTGGTGTATGTTATCCATTTGAATGGAAGTGTGTGCCTATTGGTGCGTCAAGACTTGTGCCCACTTCCACAGACCAAGAATTACCCCGACGATGTTAAATATGTTCTTGTGACCAACATTCCTTGTTGGGCAACATTTCACAGTAAACTTTCCCGTTTTTTTACGTTTTATTTATGGTTACTTTGGCGATCCTGGGTGTGGACCTCTTTGAGGAGGTCTCCAACTAGGTTGACCACTACATTCTATTATAAATAACAAAAGTTTTGGGTGCACCTTTGGGCCACTCAGGTCCCTTCCAAATCGAAGCTCCCAAGTCTCCTAGCACCAGTTTACATTTGGTGATGGACTCCCCTTTAGGGTCCACCTAAGATTTGTTGTTTCTCGCTTACCCGGTATTGTATACCACGCTGTACACCCTTGCCTTGGGTCCCTTCTGTTATGGCACCATTCATGGTGCCTTGTTTCCCATTTTATTAACGGCTAGTTCCCTGGCAGTGTGGGTTTGCATTCCACACCAACTTGCTGGGAATTAGAGAGTTACAGACACTCTCTTAACATTAGTTGACCAACCTTTTTATTATACATGCATCAGAATTATCCGTGTGGGACTTTCTTTATGTGTAAACTGGGTGCGCTGGCCATTTGTCACTGCCACAATGGTGCTCACCACAGTTTTCTCATTTGGTTTTGTTTTGGCGCGTCTTGGTGTTATTCTTGCCACTACCAAGTGGGAAGTGCCCACCCTTCATGCTTGTACCTGATGGTCTCAGACTTTTTGTGATCCTGTTGTCACAATTCCCAATCTTTATCCCGAGATTTACCTTTGAAATTCAACAGGCCTTGGCTTCCCTTAAACTGAAAGCTTCTGTAGAAAATGACAATTTATCTGGTTCACTTTTGCTTTTGCAAGGAGTGGATTTGTTGTATCAGCTGCCTTCAGATGCAGCTGACTGGGGTCTTTTCAGTGTTCCGCACACATCCACTCTTGTGGAAATTGGTGGAGGGCTTAGAGCGTGTCTTGGAGCAAGGTCATTCTAACAGAGCATCCATCAGTCCCTTCTACGAGTTTTTTTTACTGCATCAATCTGGTCGGCTAGTAAAAGTATATTTGAATGAATTTTGTGAAAAAGCCCAGGCCTTACATTGCCTGACATCATTAAAATGTCATTTCTCTGATCTACCTTAGACCTTCCGAGCGAAACTCCCTGATTTGGCAGTCACCCCCTTCCAACTTTGATTATCTCATTGAAGCCTTTTGGGGTGGTTTCCCCACCCTGACCCAGAAGGGGCAAGGTAATTTTGCCGTCATGGTTTCAACTAGTCAGCTCCTATAAATATGTGAACAAAAAAGTTGCACGCATCTCTCAAAATGAAGGAATCTTATCCTTTAATCCTTCAAATTCTGCTGAATTCAAAGCCAAACAGGGGTCTAGCCCCTAGTCTAAATTAAAGGTTTCAGACAATTCTGCCACAATGATGTCACCCATGGTCACCCCTATAAATACCACATCCATGACTATGATATTTTCTTGAATTGTGAAGAGCTCCCCACGGATTCCCTACCATTTTGGTGGAAGTTGAGAGTCCAGGTGATTCTAGACCCAAACTTAACCAAAGTGGAACAATGATAAGTAGTTTTATTCGCACTGCATTTCTGCGGTACAAGCCAAAGCGTCTATTATGGCTTAGGGTGATGGCCCTGGATAATGATGCACACCAAACCCTCAGAGCAGGTATGGGGTCGCTGGAACCTAAAAACGCATTTATAATTCAAACGTTATATCACAAAATGAGCCGTTTATAAGCTCTTATGGCTTGGATGAGGACCCTATTCCTGTATATCAGACTACCCCTGAGAAACCTCGTTTGACCCCTACCATGATCCGTAGCACTCAGGAATTAGAAAAAGAACTTCGTTTCAAATATGATAAAGTATATGCACCTGCAGAAGATGGGGTGAGATATGTGGCCTCATTAGTAAGAGTGGCCAACTATCCCTCCCCCTTCTATGATTAAAAAATATACCCTGAAGGCTTGCTCAAGCCAGATGAAGAATTTTCAGGTTAGGTGGTGGCGTTTTCTGCTTTGAATAAAGCCCATTCTGGATAATGTTTGTTGACCGCTACCCTTGCATCCCCTTTGGGGAAGTTCAGCACAACTATTTTGGTGGTACTTGTGCCTCTGAAATTTTATGGACCAAGACCTTACCGACTATCTGGAGTTGAGTTACTTGACAGGTGGTATGGTTAGAGGTGGGGCCTCTCAAGGTATCCCCACGCTGAAAATCATGGGGTCAGTGGACTATCAGGTGGGCACCTCTCTCCTGTCTGACCACTTCCAAGCTATCAAAAACCTATTGTACCCCATTATTTTGGGTGTAGAGTGGTGGAGAAAGTTTGACTTCAGGACTAATTTGAAGGAAAACAGCCTATCCCTATCCTTGATAAACGGTCAAAAGTTGATTGTTCCTTTGGCTGAAGCCCAATTTTAGGGCAAATTGCCTCACTGGCCTAATATTCACATTATTAACCTTGCTCCACTGCTGAATCCCTCTGTGGAGGTTCATCTACCGTCCTGTTTGGAGGGATTGAAATCTTCCTTTGATGCAGCATTAACTAACGCACTACTTAATCATTCCAAGTTTGATTGTGAGTTCAGGCTCACTGTGGATCTGGTGAGTATATCTTTCCACATTTACCCATTGACTGTACGGGAAGAAGAGGCTTTAGATGTGTGGGTGAATGAGAAGTTATTCAAAGGCGCGATTTTTCAGTGAACCTCCCCCATATATTCCTCACTTCTCTTTGTGGAGAAGGTCAATGGAAATTTACGCCCTTATGTAGATTATGGGAATCTAAACAATGTTACTATAACAGACCTCCATCCCATCCCTTTAGATTCAAAGATTACACATTTTGTAGAGAAGGCTAAAGCCTTCTCCAAAGTGGAATGACTCAATGCGTTCAATCAGATCCGGATAAAGAGGTGACAGGAGTGGTTAACCATATTCTGTACCAGAAAAGGGATTTTCCAGTTTCAGGTAATGCCCTTTGGGCTTAAGAACGCCCCTATTATCTTTCAACGCCGCATTGATGCAGCGTTGGGGGACTTGTTGGGGGTATGCGCAGTTGCCTACATGGACTATATCCTGGTGTTTTCCCCTGATCATGAGTCACATGTAGTACACCTCAGCAAGTGGTGGAGAGGTTAAGGGCAGCCCGCCTTACGCTAAAGACCAGTAAATGTGAATTCTTCAAGTCCCAGGTCAATTTTCTGGGCAACGTCATGTTTGACCAAGGACATATGATAACTCCATACAAGGAGAAGGCGATTTGTGAGTGGCCCACCCCCACTTCAGTAAAGGAATTGAGGAGTTTTGGGGACGTGTACATTAATAAAGAAGCTCACGCCCAATCTTTCTGAGGTGGCAGCGCCCTTATATAGGGCTAATGGTGCAAAGATGTTTCAGTGGTCCCCCGTTTTGGAGTATGCTTTCCAAGCAATGAAGTGCACCCTGTTGTCCACGTCCATCCTTTGCCATGTCGACCCTTCAAAAGAGTTCATTGTGTCTACTGATGCCTCCAACTTCGCCACAGCGGCTGCCTTGTTACAATTAGGCGAAGATGGGATAGAGCATCTGGTGTGATTTTTTCTAAAAAATGTCTCTGCCAGAGTTGAATTACGCCGTTTATGACAGAGAGTTACTAGCAGTGGTGGTGGCGCTGACTTATTGGCGTCACCACTTGCATGGCTCCTCCCAACCTTTCTGTGTACATACGGATCACTGTGCCTTGCTGTACTACCGCGCTCCTCATGTCCTAACCCCACGGCAGACCCGTTGGCATGAGACCCTTGCCTAATTTGCATTTTCTTATGAGTTCACCAAGGGAAAGGAGAATGGTTTGGCGGATGCTTTGAGCCGCAACCCTGCTTTGGCTCCTGATCCAGAGAAGGTAGAAGTTCATAACACCCAGTTAATGATTCTGCCGGGTAAAACTTTATCTTAACTTCCCAATTCCACGGCCAGCAAGCCAGCGCTTGCACCACCGGAAAATTCAGAGGAATACAGTATGTTCAGAAAGGTAGTCCTTTCTCAGCCAATATCAGTTGAATATACTATGTTACTTGCTAAGGTCGCTTTGAATCAGAAGGATTTATCCAGGGGTTATCACGTAAAGGATAAGATGGTGTAGTTTCAGGGGCGCCTATGGGTTCCTGCTGGACCACTGCGCCTGGAAATCATCCAGGAAAATCATGACGGAATCACCATTGGTCATCCTGGGAAAGAAAGACCATGGAGTTAATATGACGCACCTACAATTGGAAGGGCTTGCCTGCTCAGGTGGGACGGTACTGTAAAGAGTGCCTGATCTGCAATCAAATGAAACCCAATCGTCAACCTTTAGCGAGTTTGTTGGTACCGGTCCAAAAAGGCTGAAGGGCCCTAGGCTTCCTTATCACTGAGTTTCATTGTAGAATTACCTGTTTCTGATGGTTATGATGCCATCATGGTGATGGTGGAACGTTTTACAAAGTTCACCCACTTTATTTCTTGCAGAACAACAATAACTGCGGCTAAGATGGCCAAGCTCTTCGTCACTCATGTGTTTGAGCTTCATGGGGTTCCCCAAGAGATTTTCAGTGACTGGGGACCCCAGTTTACTTCTTTCTTTTGGGAAGAGTTGTGTAAGACTCTTCATATTCGCCCCTGCCGTTCAACTGCCTATCACCTCCAATCAGATGGGCAGACTGAATGAGTGAACCAGTGCTTGGAGCAGTTTCTGTGGTGTTACACCGCCACAGATCATTCAGATTGGGTACTCACCTTCTTATGGCTTAATTTAGCTACAACAACACTTTGCATTCTTCAACCAGTTGTTCCCCATTTTTCGCCAATCATGGGTTTAACCCCGCCTTTAAAATGGAGACCAGCTGCGGATCCAAAGTTGAAGCGGTGGTGGACTTTTCTAAAACTATCAAGAAGGTCCACCAGGGGGTTTCCACTAATTTGGAGGCGACAATGCAAGCATATAAGGAGAACGCTGATGGTAAGCGACGAGTGGGTCCAGCGTACAAGGAAGGGGATCTCTGGATGCTTGATGCTCGTGACATCCCTATCAAGCATTCATTAAAAAAGCTGGGACCAAAGAGGATTGGTCCTTACTGCGTTGTTAGAAAGGTGGGCCATGCCTCATACCAGTTGGATCTTCCCTCTTCATTTTGGATCTTCTCTGTCTTTCATATGAAGAAATTGACGCTGTTCAAGGGCCCCCACCTGAGAATCCCAAGGCTTATCTCGTGGATGAGGCGCCAGAGTGGGAAGTGGATGAAATAGTAGCCTCCCGCCGTGTTAAAAGAAGGCTTGAGTACCTGGTTTCCTGGAAGGGTTTTGACGCTTCAGAGAACAGTTTGGTACCAGCATGTGACTGTGTGCATTCCTAATACCTGATTGAAGCTTTCCTTAAGCGTTTTTCTAAGGTTGCAGGATCAAAGTCCAAGCCGACCATTTCTGCTATAAAGTTGGCTCCCGCTCATAAAATTTCTCCTTAGCAAATGCCCTGGAGGGTGAGTGGAGCCCAAGAAAGAGGAGATGGTAATGTCATGTTTAATTGACTCAATAGTAGGCACCAACCCCAAGGATAAGGCTGGTCTGCAGGAAGCCCAGAAGGTGAAACTTCAGGCCCTCCCTGACCTCAAGCACACCTTAGACCAACGGTGGGTACAAGCCAAATATGCTCAGGTTGCTACAAGTGAGATGCATAACTCCCAGTCCCTTGTATTGGCTCAGGCATTAAAACGGATGAGCTATTTAGTTAATAACTATGGTTCCATTCAGTTGATTGGGGAACTTGGTTTGAAACACGTTTCATCTACAAAATCACGCGTTTGGGTAGGTTACAACCTCAATTGATTACTTGAGCGAAGTCAGTTTTGGTGTATACTACCAATTTGGATGGATGTGCGTGCCTATTGGTGCGTCAAGACCTATGCCCACTTCCACAGACCCAGAATTACCCCGACGATGTTAAATATGTTCTTGTGACCAACATTCCTTGTTGGTCAACATTTCGCAGTAAACTTTCCCGTTTTTTACGTTTTATTTATGGTTCCTTGGGAAAATTGGGTGCAGACCTCTTCAAGGAGATCTCCAACTAAGTTGGCCACTACATTCTATTATCAATAACAAAAGTTTTGGGTGCACCTTTGGGCCACTCAGGTCCCTTCCAGATCGAGGCTCCCAAGCCTCCTAGCACCAGTTTACATTTGGTTATGAACTCCCCTTTGAGGTCCACCTAAGATCTGTTGTTTCTCGCTTACCCGATATTGTATACCATGCTGTACACCCTTGCCTTGGGTCCCTTCTTTTCTGGCACCATTCACGGTATTTTGTTTCCCATTTTACAAATGGCTAGTTCCCTGGCAGTGTGTGTTTGCATCCCGCTATCATTCTGGGAACGAGAGAGTTACAGACACTCTCTTAACAACCCTCACATCCATATGATATGCTCATAAACCCAATGCCATCCCATTTCAAAGTGACCACCAGCTTGCCTTAGCAGCGGTGGACTCACCCCAAGGCCACCAACTCCGCAAAGCTGTGGCACAATCAACATAACATTTCCATACTGGGCTGAGCACAATAAACCTCCCTCTGATTTACCTAAAGTAGCACGGGAGGAAACCACAAAACTAACTTATGATGCCAATGACGCTGTCATACATGTTGCAAACCTAGCAGCATTTGACCCAACCTCTAAAATTTCCCCGTAACCAATCGCCAGCTTGCCTCAACTCTCAGATGCCCACATCCAAGATGAACATCATATTGCAGGGTTAATTGAGGCTGTCTTCCAAGATAACCTTGAGGTAAGTAACCATTATATAACCCTCCTCCAACCCCACCACGCTGATGCCCCAACGTCCTAGCTCTCAGCTCTTGTCCGCTACTACCACCTCTGTGATGCTATGAACAAATATCCAGTAGTAGAGCTGCCTGACCCTCACTCCCCCTATGCCATGGTGGGCTAGTGGTACTCTGCTCCCTGACTGTTTGGAGGTTTTCTTTTTTCTTTTTTTCGCCCCATTTGTTTTGGGCTTTTCACTTTGAATCAGTAATGCCCGTCCCCCAGTTGGTGTGCCTCAAATATAAATTAAAATTCAGTAAGTCTGCTCTTCTTAAATTAGTTACTCCTTGTCTTTTTCTCCTTCTTAGGGTTCACTTCCTCTACAGTATTTACTCTGGGGTTTATAAAGGCCTTTTGGGAGGCCTCTGGCTTGTTTATATCAGCTACATTAAGTAGGCTTTTATAATGCTAAAATGGAATTGAAGCTTCATTTGAAAGATGTGACGTGCATGGCTAAGTTGAGGCTACTATGTAAATCAGTAACGACGGTGGCTACAGAATCATCCAAAGTAAGTATTTTTGAGGTCTTCAGCAACTGGGCCTCTATATAAAAACATTCATCGAATTTAGAAATGGTTTCACTCTGCCATTTCACAAATTCTCACAAAGGCCTGTTTCTTAATACTTAGGCTATGCCAGAACCTGAATTTTTTCATGAGCACCTCCTTCAATTCTTTCCAGGTATGCAAGTCGTCCATATGAGGCACCATAACCTCTTGAGACATATGGCTACACAAAAATTATGGTAACCTTTTGGTTATCAGTTGCACCTTCCATCATGGCTTCATAGACGTAAAGAAAAATTAAATACTATCTTTTCTAGGAGTAAACTTTTCCTTAAACGTAAGATAAAGGTAGTGGCCTTTAAATTTGTAATGACTTGTACTATGGGAGCTTCAGATTTGTTATTAGAAGTTCTTTAGTCACTCTGTATAACTTGCCGCTCAAGCCTGCATATTTGGTCCTGTAGAGGATTAGGAAGTTGGTCCATTTCCTCTAAGGTAAGTCTTGGTATAACATCCAGCAGATTAATTCTTTTTTAGAAAAAAGACTTTATTATACTTCAAGTTTTTAACACAGATGTCTAGATAATGAATTTTTTGGCAAGCGGATTAGTTGTAAGTTCCCAAAAGCTTGTTTTCATCCTCTAGTAACCTAATGCACTGATTCAAGTCCTCCTTCGTCTCTTTGCATTCAGTGCACTGATTAGGCTTGTTGGTCTTAGATTTTAGTTCTTCTGTAAGAGCGTTTCAGATTCGTTTAGCTTTGTTGAGGCGATGGCAGACTTGATTGATATATTCTCAACTGGTGGGGTTTCCTCTTAGGTCGCTATAATTTGTTGAGTCACTTGGTAATGCAAAGAGTAGACGCCTGTGTTGCACAGGATTCTAGATCCTGTTTGACATAGGCTAAACAGGATATATTTACTTTGAAATACTGATGAAGTTGAAAATGTTCAATGGCCTCCAGCTTAAAATATTTCGTCATAAGGCTTAATATAGCTGGGCCTTAAGGAGGGAGATCTGTTATTCCTCCAGTTGACAGCTAGTCAAGGTTGGTCTGCCATTTCGCCATGGGCTTTGACTTCTGTCTCTAAAGCTTTTTAGTGAAGACATAAAGTGATAGATTTTGTCAATTATGTTCATCTCTGAGATGTCCTTTCAGAGAAGCTTAATAGCTTCCTCCACATACCTGATAACACCTAATCAATAGTCCTCATCTAATTAGGGAGCTGAACGATTTAAAAATGGTTTCTTTAATAAAATGGCAGATTTACCCTATACTTTGTGATATTAAAATATACACCTGCTCATAGCCCATCCATATGTTCCTTTGGGTATTGATATATTGGTGGTGTTCCTCAGATGGACTCTTAGTAAATGCACATATGGTAAAGCGCAGGGTGTACAAGTTACATGATATATAGAGATAGATTTGCACTTGATCCATAACACTCTGGGAGAGAACTGGAATAATACAGGTTAATGAAAGTTTTGTCAACAAAGGCTGCCCTTTTGTGGCTGGCTCTTTCTTCTGGGTTAAAGACTCCATGAAGTAACTCTCAGACTCCTTGATGGAGATTAATGATAGATGATGACATTTGAAAATCTCATATGATTTTCTTGAACTTCTTCAAATGCGACTATGAGCGGACTTCCTATTAGTCTTCTTCTTCAGCATTCTCATTGTGCACCCAGAGGTTAAAACTATCATTCAGGTTATATCCCACTGTACAATCAATTATGTGCAAGTATTGTTAAGCGTTGGCTGAGTCACGGTAGTGAGCACCAGCCTCTTGGGCTTCCAATTTGAGCTCAGTAGCTATTATAATAAACCCAACAAGCAACACTTGAAGTCATCTAAGACGCACAGTAAGTATGTTTTTTATATTTTATAGGGTTCCAAGTCACCGCCTATGTTCCGTCAAAAAGAGTATTCGTCCTATGGTAAGTGTGGTGAAGGGACTTATTAAAGTTAATTAACAAAATGAGTTAAAGAAATAATGACGTAATTTTATCATAATAAGAAAAGGGTTTTTATATGTAGCAACTATCAAAATATAGCCCCAAATGAAAAAGATTTGACAAAAGTAATAAAGGGGGAAATATAAAAGGGGGATCTTGGTCAGATGATGCATTCCAGATGGGTAAAGCTTTTTAGAATAATTTTGATAGGGAAAAATTGTAAGTTAAATGTACCAAGTTAGATGAGCCTTTGCGTCACCTAGGTTGATTATTAGGAAGATTCTTGGTTATTAACCTTTTATGAGTTCATCTTAACTTACTGCCTCAAGTGCCACCTTGAGTAATGGTTTCATGACCTTTTGATGGTCCTTATTTCGACCAGGCAGGATTTCATCTCGGGGTATCTTATGCTCAATTTAGTCTAACGAAACTTTTAAGGTTGTTTTGAGTTGTAACGACTGCCAATATGTCTGGGTGATCCCAAGGAAGCTTATTAACACCATTCTTGGGTCTAGGCGTCATTTCTGTTGTAGGAGTTGCATGGTCAACATTATTATTATCATTTCTGATATCCTGATATTTGACAATGACCTCCTCCTTGGTACTAATTTCTCTGCAACTACTACGCTGCTGTACACTATGACGGTGGGTTCTTATTCCTATTGGGACATAGGGTTACACTATTATCTGAACCTTCTCAAGATGTCAAGTAGGATATCAGATATCAAGCTTGCCTTTGGAGGAAGAGAATTGTGTTAATAGAATTTAAATAACATATGAGTGGTTTGCAGTTGAAGATACCCCCTCCTGTGATAGATTGACAGTAGGACAAGTCTACATACTTATTAAGGTCATCTACTATCTGATCAAGTCCTAGGTTGTTGACACGAGGGTACATGTCAATACCTGCCAAGACACTTACTAAAGATACAAGGCGTAACAACCCACCTGTTAAGGAAGTCTTATCCTTCCCAGAAATTTTAATCCTGCTTATTCTAGGTTTTTCTCAGTGTTACTGGTAAACCTATTAAATAAACCTAGGACTGCGTGACCCAATACTTCAGCCTCATATCTTGCTTACTGCTTATAGAAACATCTGACAATGTACATAACTTTGGGAGTCTACAGGATTTTAGGCTTGAGTCTCCCCCTTTAGTATCTTAGGTAGAAACCTTTAAAAAGTGCGAGTTAACCATTGAACAATGGGCCCGAGTTTAGCAGTTTATAGAAAAGTATTCTGACCTTTTCTTGACATCTACCTATGATTTTAAGAAGAACGAAGGGCTTTTATACATCATGTCAATACTAGATATGCTAAACATATCCGATCCCATCCCTATAGGAAGAGAAAGGTCAAATAAGTTCAGGTGGCTGTTGATACCAAACAGTTATAAGAAGCTGTGTTGCAGGTGCCTTCCAAAGGACCTTGGGATTCTCATCTTTTGTATTACAGAAGAGAGACAATTGACATAGGGTGGTGATGGAATACTAAAAGCTCAACTATATTTATGGAGAGGATAGCTACCTGCTGACATAAATCAATGACTCAAATTTCTTACTTGTTGGTCCCAATGTTTTCTTTAGTGGATCTTACCAGAGGATACTGGCAAGTAAAGTTGGCACTTGAAGATAAAAAGAAAGTGCGCAATTATTTTAATGAAGAACTATATGAGACAACTAGGATACCTTAATGCCTCTGAAATGATCCCAGCACGTTTGAATGCACCATGGATGGAATCCTGGGGGACTAGAAATAGTCCTATATACTTGTCTACCTCAACATAACTTAATTTTTCAAGGACCTTCTAACGGCCACCTGAAAAACCTCTGGGAATTCTTCAATCATATATGAAGTCTCCTTCAAGCTTGAGACCTTGATATGTCTCTTCTTTAAATTTGAGTTGGAATTCATCAGGCACACGGTTTTCAAAACAAGAGATCCAACCTATTACTGACAAAATTGTAGCCATTAAGAAAATGCCACACCTTAAAGACTCAGGGATATACAAGTATTCCTATTAATGAAGGGTTATTATTGCCAGTTCGTCCCTCATTTGCTGACCTAGATGAAGCTCTTATCTATCTTCTGCAAAAAATATCCCCTTCAAATGGCGGCCTGATCAGGAATAGGCCTCCAATATAGTAAGAAAAGCCCTCGCTATAAAGCCTATCCTATTCATCTGAAGTTTAATCAGCTATTCCTGTTGTTCACTGGTGCCAGCAATTTGGCAATTGGGGGCTATCTTAGTGCACATGATGAAAATTAAGTCAACCATCATGTGGAGTAATAAAGAAAAACTTTGAGCAAAGCCAAAATGAATCTACAGTTTTACTAAGCGCAAATGCCTAGCTGTACTACTAGCAATTATGCACTTTCACCTGTATTTATATGAAGCTCACTTTATGGCTATACTAACCATGACTCACTCTGATGGTAACAACAAATAAAGGAACTTGACGGAAAACTGGTGAGATGGGTGCTAAAACTTCAGTTTCTTGTGACTTTACCATTATTCATTTCATGGGTAAAAGTCATAAAAATGCTGATAGTCTCTGTGAAAATCTGAGTATTGCTCGCTTGTTTACTATTATCCTGCACGCTTAATCAGGACAAAGTTCCGTAGATTGATCCTTGATATTGCCAGTGCCTTAAGGTATTCTCACCGTTTGGAAACTCACAAGGCATATTTTTATAGCCTCAACTCTTCTGGTCAAATTCAAGCTTAATTTTCCCAATGTAATCAGGAACTTCTTCCAGGGCAGTTTTTGATACAAACTGGGGATTTGGTACGTCCATCTTTTCAACACTTATTCAAAGAAAAGAAACATTTGAGAAAACCAGGAAAGATATGAAATAAAATATCTACTATTAGAAGGTATTTATTTGATATTTAGTCATTAGACCAGGCACCATTATTTATACCTCTAGGGCATCTCCTGGCCACATTTGAGCATGCAATTTCAACTCGATAATTTATCACCTCTGTTTGGCCCTTGAACTGATATGACTGAGACCTATTCTTAGGTTTATTGGTGGCAAAATACTCTCGAAAGTGGGAGAATTTTAGAGACAAAAATTTTGATAAAACATGAAAAATTGTCCTAAAATCTTCTTTTTTTGAGTTTCATCATACTGCTGATGAAATACACCTTCTGTGAAATTCTTGCATCGATTAAAGTAGATGACTTACCCCTAATCAGGACATCAGCAGGCCTCTCTCTCGATAGCACTAAGTACTCCCTTTTGGGTGGTCCATGTGCAAGTGCTATCATGCTGATTATGCGGATTAACATACGTATTTCACCATAGGGTGGGAAATTGATTACGTTTTTTGTTCATCTGATGGTCCATGGGGCTTTTAAACGTTAACTTTGAGGTGGTCCCAAATGATTTTGTACACTAGTTGGTTGTGTTCCCAATAATTGGGACCAATTGCCAAGATTTGATGCATAGATAATTGGCTATAATGTGCGAGAATATTCGGCCCAAGCTTATTGATGAAGTACTTGATTGAATTTAAGTTGAGATATTTGGCCCAAACCATGTAATTGCAATAGGCTTTGAGGTGAGATTTAAGGTATTAGCTCAAGCATTGAAAGGATAATCATCCCGGTCTGATGGTTGTCAAAGGGTTTATTTTTGAGTCAACCACCAGAATCTGACAGTCTCTTGATGATGTCAGGGCTAGCCATATTAACGCCTGAGGAGGACTAATTGTACAATTAAATGAGAGTCTCAAAAGGTGTGAACTACAGATTCCTGAGGCTCAAGCTGAGTTGCAAACCATGACCAAAAAGCACCAAGTTGAAAGAAAGAATCCTATACAATAAGGTCAAAAGTAAGTAGCTCCCCTACATACTCCTATCTTCCTATACTGAAGTCATCATTGAAGGTCATTCAACTGTGGGACATGGAGCGGTGAAGAAGACTCATGAGTGGTTAAGAAAACGCTACTATTTGGGATCGGGTGGTTAAACCATTTAAGAAGTTTTACCAGCCTCTTTAACTTGTAATATGCAAGATTGGGACAGCCCACAGTATCAACCTTAAGTCTTGACAATATGGAGACCCTTTAATGTTGTACGTATTGATGTGGTAGGCCCCTTATCCAAAAGTTTACATGGGCATAAGTATAACCTATTGGCCATAGATCACTTGACCAGATGGGTAAGGAGGTTTCCATCTGTCTGCAACTGAGATGGCTTCAGCCTTGAATATCTTTAGATCTAATTCACTCATTGTTGCAAATTTAACAATCGTGACAGTTCAGGGCTCCACTAATAATCTAGGCTGATGATATGGCGATCACCAGTTCTTGCTCAGCCAACGTCATCAACACATCCCTTGCAACAAGTTCACAAGCAGAATCCATCTGTGCAACAGCACACCCAAGCAATTTCATCTCAAGTGAGTCCAGCGTCATTGGCAGGTCTAGCGCCCAACACCTGTCCTTGTCTCACTTGGTCTGGATGGCATGGCGACTGCCTGATACCAACTCTCATGGCCTACCCTCACACAGTCCCTTGTCCTTGGCTTGTGGTCAGGGTGCTGTTCTCACGGGGTTTTCTTGCTGATTGAGGTGGTTGAGTGTTTGGGCAGACCACTCTGCATCTAGATTTCCCAGGGGTGCCCAACCCTTGCAACACCCATTTCTACCAACTACCCAACATGGCTAGGATAAGAACAACTAAGTAAAAATTACAAATATGTAGACGGAAGGTACTTTATTTTAAAAGTATGACTGACCCTTATATAGAGCAGGTAAGGTTTGAAAATATTGTAGGGATTTGGGGACAGAGTCTTGGGGATAGTTCAAGACTATTCCTATAAATTTGAGATAATTGATAAATTATATTTTTTACAGCTTCATTATTGTATATCCTAATTTGCGCCAGGTTGGATCACCTCGCTCCTGGAGCTGAAAGTTTAGGGATCCTAGTAAATCAATCAGTAAAATAGGTTAGTTTGGCCTTGTCATCCTGGCTTTTGATTTGATGTGATTAGTTTTCACCTCGGTGAATATAGACTTAAATAAGTTGTATTAGTCTAGTTTTTCATATTGCCGGTTGCTTTTTTAGTTTTAATGGGGCCTAGCCCAAGAGGGGGTCCTCCACGCATCTTTATTTATGGGTGCTAAACATAGGGATATTAGATAAAAAATTCTTATAATGGAGCTGCAGCATTAGCTTAAGAATCCACTCTATAAGGGGAAAAGGGGCTAGGGGGATTTTTATATGGCGCTGGCTTTAGGTGGCTGGCAAAGGAAGACAAAAGGGGGATAAAGCATCAGTGGTGTGCGGAAGAAGGAAAAGAGGTAAGGTTCTCCTCATCAATGAGGCCAATGGTATGCATCACCTTGAATTATGGGCGATTTGAAGTTCACCAATGTTATAAAATCGGCACAAAAGTAAAAAACTTAAAGTGCAGGTGGGTTTAGAGGTAGTTGGTGACATAGAGCAAAGATCTTGTGCGTTGACACACATGCGTCTAGCTGCGAAAGTTAGCTCTACAATATCAAATATGGCATCTTTGGTAAAACTGTAGGGAAGTTTAGTGAAGAAAGGCCCTCACAAAGTGACTCAATCGCCATATGGAGGGCTTGGCATAGGAGGAAATCAGTGGGGCAGTGGCTGCATTGACAGCCTTCTAATATTGGCTTCTGTAAATGGGGAATCCAACACAAGGGCAAAAGTGGTGGTGGGGAGTTGAATTGGCAAGTTTAATGAAAAATTTATAACAGGCGAAGTCAGGTTTAATTCTGTAGATAGTTTCATCATGGTTGATCCATTCAATTGCGTTGGTAAAAATTTGGTGATATTTAGAAGATTTGCCAAAGGGTTTTGCACAGGGTATAGCCCACTAAGCAATAAGACAAATGATATGGAGATTTTCAGTCCTCAGAATACACTTAAAATAAATATAATATAATAAATAGGAGCAAATGCCACAACAACACTTCTTTATTTTAACATAATATTTCAGCAGATGCTCGCTGCTCCACTCTCTTTTCCTTACTAACAATCCTCTCAATTCAATCTTCTCATATTGCTTATATATTAGCAACTTTGGTTGATACTGACCCTTTGCTTAGACTATTCATTTCCGCCATATTCTCATTGGTTCCACCAGAGTCTATCATTCTTTAAATCCACGATCGCCTTAGTTCAAGGCAACTTACTAATTATTCATTGTATGTCAACATCGCCTTATTTGGAGGTAATCCAATATTATCCTTTCTGACCCAATATCGCCTCATTCTAAGGCGCTCAAAACAATTGTAACCTATAATAATTGATGGCGGATTCTAGCCAATTTCCATGGCTATTTTGGGCTTATCATCCAGTCATATCAGAATTGCAACATTAACCCCTCCCCCACTTGATGTCACTTTTGAACAAATTTAAAAATTACAGAAGAACTAAACAACTCCAAAAAAACAACACACAGAAAAACCCCAATTTCCTCATCCCTACCACCTGCTACTCCAAAATGGGGCAGTGGCGAAACCCCCCTAGCATCTTCCGCCCAGCAGGAAAACGCTTTTGAACTAGGTTGACCAGCCCCCTAATGCCTTAGTTTATATGTTCCCCCCAAGGATCTTGCCCTCTACCTTGCACATTCCCAAGTGGTGCCTCATAGCCCCGTTGTGCTCCCTGAAGCAAGATGCAATTTGTCCTCTGGGTCAAATAGGAAAACTTGTTTCCCTATATTGACAAAGAAATCCTAGAATTGGCCCAAGTGTTTATGCAGCCTGCAAGCTTTATTGACTTCCGCCCCTAAAAGGGGTACTTTGACCTCAGCTTCACCTGCGAAGCCAATTCTGCAATTGCAGCCAACATTCCCCTGGTGTTCCAAGGAACAATATCCTAACCACTCGCACCCAGTTGCCTGATGACACCACTCTTGTTGTTCATTTTTGAAAGCCTCCCCACTCACCTCCCCCTGATACTTTATACAACGAACTAATAGCTGGGTTGTCATTATATGACGCTGACCCCATTCTACAATTTTTGGTTCCCAATGGAGCCAAACAACTTGAAGGCCCTCACGCCTTTGCAACTGTATGCCCAATATTAACTGAAATCACCATTTTGGTTTCCCCTCGCACTGTTGTCCCCTCTTCCCCCAACCACCCTTTCTGGTCCAGAGTAGACAAAGGGCGCTTGATCTGCCCCAGTTTGTTTTGACCTGACCACTCAAAGTGGCGCTGACTCACCATAGCCTGAGCTGGAGCCCACATGTTTGACTCCCCCCATGATGTTCCCATTGCTGACATAAAAACATTTTCCAAAATGGGGCACAATTCTTCCTCCTCCTCCACCCAAAATGGTAGATGCAACTGCCACTGATTCAGCCAATAAGGAACCTACATGTCAAGCCCCAATCCTACTAAAGTTAATCGTGAGCCAGCATGGACGCCAGTAAATTAAAAACCCACCCAGATACCTAACCCAGCCAATCATATGCCGATCAACCTATCATTTTCAACTGAAATCCCAGGGACTATTTGGAGAAACTCAATGATTTGGGAAATCCCATCCCCAACTCAGTCAAGGCCCCAGGCCTCAAAATGTATCTAAACGCAGAATATGTAGCTCAATTTACCAACTTGGCACTATGCTCTATTCTCCAATACCAATGAATTTTGAAGTGACCACCAACTCACCAAAGAGGCTGTTGCATCCCCTTTATTGCTGCCCCTTCCAAAAGGCTGTAATGAAATCAGTCGCAGTCTTAGCAAAGGGGATACCTGCCCCTGTCCTTCCCCCATTCAACAAGTTCATAAAGAATTCCCTCAATTACACCATGTTGCCAACAAAGTAATACAAAAAGTTGCAATGGTTACAAAATTTTCCCCAAGACCCGCATTACCAGCAACAACATCGCCACCTTCACCACCCTACCCAAAGTTCGCCTAGAGGCTGAGAAAGCCTTATCTGAATATATCACCACCCTCCTCATAGAAAAATTTGAGCTGCAAGAGCCACTCTGCTACCTTGACCCCCATTTTGAGGATGCACCCATGACCATACTCTCAGCGCTCTGCTGTACACTGACCAACACAGGGGGAAGATGAGCCTCCTGATCCCCACTCACCCACACCATGGATGCATAGCGGTTTACCATATCTAACCTGTTGGATCATTTTAGTTTTTTTTATTTTTTGATTCAGTTTGGATGATACATTAATCACTTTCTGTTTGTTAAATTCTAGTTTAGTACAAGTTTTACTCCTCGGAGCTCAATTTTTCCGTCCCCTGGTCAGCTTGCCTCAGTTATATAAAAGAAAAGCATTACCCCCTTGACTGTATGATAAGTCTCCTATTGTTTATATACATAAAGAAACTTCATGTGCACTCAGTTAATAATCCAACTGCTAACGGGGTCCTTGATGTTATAGGCGTCAACACCTGTTTCTCAATATTTTCATATATACCAATCTAGATACTGGCCAATTTAAACTACTGACAAACCCGTGTTTTTCATGGAATAGGATCACGTTTCCTTCTTTGAACTGAGCTTACCCACTAAGCTGTACCTAATTAACAGCCTTAATTTTAATCTTCTTGGCTAAGCTGAACAAGTATGCTTCAGTTTGTAATTTGATTGATGTTTTGGCTAAGGTCATTAAATAACTTTGGGGATTTATTTCAGCCAGTTTCCTCTACGCAGGCATAGAGAAGCGCCAGAAGAGCAGGGTGTCATCCATACAGTAATTGAAAGGGGATCTTCCTTGTGGTGGAATGATAGATAATGTTATTGTTAAAGGTGGCGGTGGACAGGAGGGATCTCCAATCTGAAGGTCAATCTGCTACCATTTTATGAAGTATGCTCACTAAAGTATCATTAACTCGCTCAACCATCCCATTAGACTCAGGATGGTATGGGGTCATTAGAACACTGCAGATAACCATAAGATCAATCATCTTCAGAGGGATGTGGGAAGTGAAGTTATTTCTGTTATAAAAACTAAACGAGGGCAGTCATGTTGCTGGATAATACATTCAATTATAAATTTGGCCATGGTGACCGCCCTCAAATTCCATTTTGCCCATGCTTCAACATGTCTAGTCAAACAATTAATTGCCACCAGAATGTACTTAGAATGGTGTTGGGATTTTTGCCCATATTCCCAGCCTTCTAGATTACCAGGAATCGCTAAGGGATAACACCCTAAGGCGAGGTGAATTGGAAATCAGTTGGCCCAAATTTTGGAGTAACTATGTTGAGGTATTTTAGGATATTCGCCTGGTTGTATCCACCGGGGATCAATCCAGACAAATAATTAAATCTTGTTTTGGTGGAGTTGCCGATGAAATAGGGGCATCTGGTAGTGATTAACTATCAGGTGTAACAATTAAGATTGGTCAGGTTTCATCACTGACTAATTGGGAATGAGTAGTGAGTTGCAAAGTGAGTGATGCTGCCTACAACTAGCAAATTGATCAGTTGGTGCTTGACCTGCCTTAATGGGTGTAAAGTCCCATTACCTAAGCAGGTCGCTAGCCAAATATGATTGGTTCACTTGGATTGAGAGGAAAACGTTAGGGACACATTTTCTGACTCTTTCCATTTAGGTCTTGAGGATGTCCAATGACGGAATCCTAGCCAGAATTGGGAAGACCATTGCTGCTGAGATGAGGATGGGTGATTCAATGGCAACGGCTGCCATTTCATCAAAGAGGTGTCAACTGAGGGTTAGACAACCGAATCCCCACTAAAATTCCCTAGAATTCACTCCTAATAAAGAACAGTATTTATGAAAACAGCATTTAGTATTACAGATATACAGTTCTATAGTTTTCATCCAGTATATAGTTTAAGTAGTAAACTATCTTTTTTTTTAGTACTAGATGGTGTAGTAAACTATCTTCAGCTTTCTATTATTCTATTTTTCTCAAGGATATTATTGCTGTGTGCGACTATTGGGAGACTGTTAGAGAAAAGAGTAAAGATTTGAGCGGAAATCTAAAAAAGGAGAAACAATTGGGGATTACTGCTGACTGTATGTTGGACTGAAGAGACTGTCACCAGGGAATCTCAAAGAAATTGGGTTGGACAGAACGAGGGAACGAATCCCTAGATCATGAAATCTCAAGTATTTCAATCGGTAATACTGGCCGAGCATTGTGCTGAGATATAAGAATTCTAATCTACATGGATAATAGTCGTCATACTATTATCAACCAATAATAATATACTATACAACTTGGACAAAGTGCACAATAAACTGAACCTGTGCATTAAAAAGTTATTGGGGTTGTTTACCTTCAAGAACCCTTCAGTAAATTTTACAAGTTGGTGCTCACTACAGGGGTGTAGTTGAGTTTAAATCTATAAGAATGTTGTACAAAGACAAGTTACACAAACTGTGGATGGAGTTAGCCATTGTGAATTAGAATGCCCTAAATTCAGCGGATTATCATGAATTCGCAGTCATGGAAGGATGGGTTGCCATTATGGAGGAGGGGATCAATAATGTTGTGAGTTTTGGAAATGAGTTACTTGGGAAAGTAACTTTGTTGAAGAAGAGAGAAGAGACCTCGTTTGAGAGGTCTTATACCTGAAAATAGAGTGAGAAGCAGATCGCGTTCATTCAAGAAATTTCAGCGCGGATATAGAGTGACTGATCAAACAGGTGGAGGAACTTAAAGCTCACAAATTTGGTTGTAAGCCAGATATAGCAAGTGATGCTGAAGAAAGAAGTCCTCACACGATAATTGGGAAGTTGAATACCCCAAAGAACATGCCACCTGCTTTTGCTGCCATTTTGGAGATGATGCCTGAAGTCACTCCTCAAGTTAGCCAAGTGGCTGAACCTAGATAATCGGCTAAAGATAACTTGGAGGAATTTAAGGCAACGCCAAAATTGCCAACGTTCCATTAGGATAACGCCCAGCATTTTTCTGACTGTTTGATATGACTATGTATGGCTACGGGGATCATCAAAAGGCTTTGATGGTCATGAATTGCCTAGACACTGACTGTCAGAACTTAGCGTTACCTCACCTGGAGGGGGACAACTGGTCATATGTTGAGGCAAAGGCGGCCATCATGAAAGAATTTGGGATTCTAACGTGCATGTTGAAGCGCAAACAGGAGTTTATGGGAATCCAGTTCCATAAAGACAAGTCTCTAGCAAGCTTCACGGATTGGGTCTACCAGGAATTGAATATCCTGTTTGGAATGAAAGTACTGGATGACTTTGATGCCAGAATCGCCTTACAAGCGGCCCTTCAACCCTATCATAATTTGCATCGCATGATGTCTTCCACGTTCACAATGTTTAACTACCTCTCAAAAGGTAGATAATTCGAAGATTTTGGGAGCAACATTTATTGCCCCAAATAGGAGTTTAAAATCCAATCTGATGTCAATCCAAATTTTACAAAGGGGAATGAAGGTGCTAAAGAAACGAGCAACCAAACTGTGCAAGGAAATAAGCCCAAAGAATTCAGATGTTTGATTAAGAATGAAAAGGTCTGCTAACAGTGTGGTGGGAAAGGACATTTCGCCGTGCACTGTAAGAAGCTGAAGGATCAGATCAACATGGTCCAGACGAAAGAGTCAGCTGCCACCAAGGAATTGGGAAATGGCCCACGGCCTAGACGTAGAAAATCTAGAGCTGCGGAGAAACCTGTTCCTCCTGGCATCATGACTGAGGAAATTGATATCATCAATCTGTTCGTGGACAACAATATGCAGGATCAGCTGTATCAAATGGTCAATTTGGATGTAAATTCAGAGACCAGATATGGGGAGAAAAGAATTGACCCTGAGATAATCAAGGAAGTTGCCCAGATGTACGCCTGACAACTGGAAGACAATATTCAAGCTGCCAAGAATCCTGAAGAATTATCTGAAGTCAATTAGATGAGGCCAATCTGTCAATCCCCCCTCAGTGCAATAAAGGACTCATTTCCTGATTTATCAAAGCAAATAATTCACACCCTCGATTCAGCTAATAACGCCGCTATACACTCAGTAAACACTATATTGCAATACTCCAAGTGTAAATATATAGATATACAAGTGAATCAAGTGAAGGTGAGGGCGATTGTTGACAGAGGAGTGCTCATCAACATTGTCTCAACCAAGCTGGTAAAGAGGATGAAGATCTCGCCGGACTTGGAACATAGGAAGGAATATGGGACAGCTGGGCCAAATACCACCGTCTCCTATGGAGCATATAGTGCTTTGCCAATATTGTTTGGGTCATTGGTGGTATCTGCACCAGCAATAGTTTTGGCCAACCAAAACTATGATATTCTGATTGGAACAGAGTTTCTATGCAGATACAGAGTTAAATGTAACTTTGAGGATAATACGTTTACCATATTGGGTCAGACGTTATCATTGGTATATCAGAAAGATGGTGAAGCTCCGCTGAATAGGAGAAACAACTTCATCAATCTAATATACAATGACGGCATTGTCCCAATTTGGTACCTTTTAGTTGGTAGGAAGTGACAAGAAATGCTGACGGAAATCCTGGAGAACTGGGGAATTACACTGAGGATCAACAATGAGAAGACCATAACACCAGGATTGCAGATGATAGTTGACATGGGGTTGACATTGGAGATACCTGAGCTGTTGTATAAGGAGGTCGAAAGCCCCTGGAAGAAGTCCAGAGTGGAGCCTTGGGTGGCTCCTGGGATAATAATACTAGGCCATGGATAAATTTGAGGTCTTCTGGCGAACTTAAGTGAAAAACCAATAAATATCAGGAAGAATCAGATCATCACGTTTGTTCATCTGATCCTGACTGGCGAATTGAGGAGATTCCATGATTTTGGGACTCTTGACGAGATGGGATTACCAGCCAGGGTAACCAAGAGCATTAACCTATTGGTTGATTAAGATCAACTTGCTTATCTGTTGGAAGGCCATCAAGAGGAGGTGCTTGAATTATTCCAAAAGTATTGGGAAGTATTCGCTCAGGACAACCATGATTTAGGATGCACAAAAGATGTGATCACAAGGTCAACACCCGGGAAAATTTGCCAATCAGAATGAGACTGATTTGACAATTGAAAGCTGTTAAAGCAGTAGTGGAAGATAAATCAGCAAACTAATGAAGCATGGGCTTCTAGTTCAATTGTTGAGTCCCTGGGCAAGTCTGATTCTAATTGTGAAGAAAAAGGATGGCTCCAACCGGGTGGTGATTGACTACTGAAAGCTGAATAAGATTATGAAGAAAAATTTGTATCCCCTACCAAGAATTGATGATGCGCTAGATCAATTGGGAGAAGCAAAGTATTTCTCTGCGATGGATCTGACCTTGGGATATTGGCAAATTGACTTACCAAAAGAAGACCAAGAAAAAAATGCGCGATTATTACTGTGCAGGGGCTATACCAACCAATGAGGATGCCCTAGGGTTTATGTAATGCGCCTGCAACGTTCCAGAGGGCCATGGATGCTATACTGAGCGACTTGAAGTTTTTGTGCGTCCTGGTATACTTGGACGATATAAATGTGTTCAGTAGGACGTTTGCTGATTACCTACACCACTTGGAAGAAGTATTCAAGTGACTGTCTACAGCTAACCTGAAGATTAAGCTAAAGAAGTGACACTTCTTTAAAAAAAGTTTAAATATCTGGAATTTGTGATCAACTCTAGTGGATTGCGGCCGCAAGTTCAGAAGATAGAAGCCATAGAACGGATGGCTGTTATTAAGAGTGTCTGAGACATCCAAGTGTTCCTTGGGATGGTTATATACTACAGAAGATTTATTTGGGACTTTTCCTGAATAGCCAAGCCCTCATTCTATCTGTTGAAGGATCCAAAAAAGGATTTGTATGGAATGAAGAAGCACAGGAATCCTTTGATGAGCTACGCCGGTATCTGATAGATTCTCTGATTTTGAAATATCTGAATTTCAATCGAGAGTTTATTATACAAATTGATGCTTCATTGATGGCAATCAGTGCCATACTAAGACAAGTGGACGAACTTGGAGATGAACATCTGGTGGCATATGTGAGCCGGACACTTGAAGCTTCTGGGAGGAACTACACTGTAACTGAGTATGAATGCCTTGCGGTCATTTATGCATGTAAGCAGCTTCAGGTGTATATCCACAGAATGCACTTTAAAGTGGTGACGGACCACTCCTTGCTGCGTTGGCTCCACAATCTAAGAGAACCAGAAGGATGACTGGCCCAATGGGAACTTAAGCTACAGGCTTATGATTACAAGATTGTCCACTGAGTGGGGGCTTCTCACCAGAATGCGGATGGCTTATCAAAGTTACCAATGGTCCAGATGGTATACCCGCAGGCGGATGAGCTATTTTAGAGAATAGTTGATGGAGAAATCAGGAACAAGCCCTGAGAAATCCAAGGTGCGCTTCAGAAAGAGATGGAAAACACTGAGACCATGGATGGACAAGTGTTTAAGATGATTAATGGGAAGCAGTTATTATTCCCAAAGCTATTGGAAAGAGCAACTATTGTTCAAGCCGCTCATAAGGTTGTCAGGCGTGGAGGCCTGAGGAAAAAAACTAATCATATTCACCAGTACTACTGGGAGTCCATCAACCATGATGTCGCGGACTATCTAGCTTGTTGCTTGGAGTGTCAGCTGCACAAACCACATAAGTATACAACTGGATACTTACTAATCTTCCCTGGATTTGCCTGGCATACGGTGTCCATTGACATGATGGGACCACTAATGATGAGCACAGGGGGAGTCAAGTACATCATAGTTGCTATCTACCATCTGACAAGATGAGTTAAGATGAAGGCCCTGGCAAAAGTAGATGCTATCAGCACTGCGAGGTTCATCCTGAATCAAGTAGTATATAGACATGGATGTCCACAGGTCCTGCTTAGTGACAATGGGACAAACTTCAAATCTCATGTGATCCCACAATTGAAGGAGATAATGGGGATCAGAGGGGTCATGTCAGTACCCTACCAGCCGGAGACAAACATACTGGTAAAACAAGTGAATGGAATGCTGGCCGCGACGCTGAGGAGGGGTCGCAGGAAGAACCTCCGCATGGGGAATGTACCTGAGTTTGGTGACGTTTGCCTACAATATAAGTCATCATACAGCGATGGGAAAAACGCCGTTTAAGTTGTTATATGGGAGGAAGGCCGCGTTGCTGCCAATTCTATACTTGATGGTGCAACCAACGTTGGGGATGAGTGCTAAAAGTACTTGAACCAACTGACAAATATCCTGATCAATATGCAATCACAAGCATTTGATACTACGTTGAAGAAAAAGATACAAGCAAAAATTGATGGACAATAAGAACTGACCAGCCTTAGTGGAATATCGAATAGGCAAAATAGTTGCCTATTGCGACACACATGGTTTTAAAGGAAGAAAAAAACTTGATTTGTTGTGGTCAGGTCCATTTGAAGTTATTTCCAAGATGGCGGCTGAACCCTACTCCATCAAGAATCTCTTGTATGGAAGAGTTGTAAATTGAGTCCAAGCTAAGTATTTGAAGCAATGGATCATTGAAAAGTTTAAAAGAGTTCCTGAAGGACCAATGAACCATTAAGTGGTCATACCCTGATGATTAGGTAAATTCCAAAAAAGAACCTCTGAACCAATCTAGATGGCTAAGTCCAAAAAAGGCCTCTGAACCATAGAAAACTGGCAGGTTTAAGTACCCAGGACCCAGTTTAAAGGGAAAAAAATAAAAAGATGGACCGCTGAACCAAAACAAGGTCAAGTCCCATTGAAAAAAGAAGAATTAAAATAAAAGATTGATAAAAGATATGGGAAAAAAAGATTATAAACCGCATAGAAAAAACTGATATAGTTTTATAATTTTCATTTTTATTTATTGTCCTCAGTACGGGGATGAATCCGCCTATGTCACCTCTTGGGGGAGGGAGGTGGATCACAGTAGGAATGAACAGCCCGTCAAAATTGATGTGATATTGGATGCTAGCAAGGGCTAGACCTACATGAAACCATGTTCTTTATGTGAGTGCAGAGCCCTGCAAGGAAGCGACTAGGGGAAGGGATATTGAAATGTCAAATGAAGCCAATTGCAAAACCCCAGAGCGGGGAGGAAAGCAACAGTATAAGTATAGGCATTCAGCAAATAGCCTCAAGTAATTCTGATATAGTATCAGAGCTGGAAGATTAGTCTTGAGCATCTGATGACGAACTTCATCAAGAACACTGGACATATGGGCCAGCAGCGAACAAGGGATGCTTGACAGGGGTTGCCAAATCAGGCCCCCTACTAACATCATCAGAGGAAAATACTGATGGGAAGTGTCAGATAAGAGATAGGCATTCAGGGAGCGAATGGCATCCTGCAAGTGATGACTACAGGCTTATCAGAAGCTAAAGCTGAAGGAACAGTGAAGCCTGGGAGAGTCTGGAAAGCTTCGTGGACCAACTTCAAAGAACTTTGCTGGAAAAGCAAAGAGCATAAGTGGCAGTATTCTAATCTAGGATGTTCTCAAGATCAGAGGGGTTCAGCGCTAGGGACAAAGCCTCAGTGACTTGTACCCATAATTCAGTGTAGGGGAGCTCAAAAAGTTTACTGTTATCAATGATGAGCTCGGTAGCCAGGACAGCAGGTTTGTAGTATTGTCCAAATTAGAAAGAGGAACTCAGGAAGCAGGTCTGACATGGCAAGAAAAGAGTAATTAAGAGCAAATGGCATAATCTTTGGAGCATCCATGACAATGGTCGATGCATCTGAAAAAGGGGCCAAATCCAAGAGAGTTTTAAGATACAACTCTGGAATCAACGACAGAGGAAAAATCAGCCAGGAGTTGTTTGAAATGATTGCAAGCCTGGTTTTAGAGGGATTGGTTACCGTTTCCAGTAATTGATGGAAGGACTAGCCACTGGCACCAGACTAGGCGTATGAGTCCTGGAAGGACCATAGAAGAGGTTCTGTCACGCATCCTGACTCATCTGCTGGAAAGAGCTGGAGGTCTTGATCAGAAAAACTGTTTAGAAGCTGCTGGTACCATGACTTGGAGTTTGACATATGAGCTGGACAAGAGGGGGGATATCAGACTTATATGGGAAGTTGACGTTATGCACTCTACAATCCATTAAGCTCCAGTTTTGGAGAAATTAATCTCAAAATTAATGGGATAAGCTCTCCAAGAGAAGAATTAGGAATGACTTGAGCCAAGAGGTTATGAGAGAAATAACAAGGGTGAACATAAATATGTAATCTTAATTGGACCGTGAAATGAACATTGCCAGCAAGAGTCTCCTGTCTAGGATGAGGAGAAAATCAGGAAATTGAGGACACCATACCAAGAATCCTGAATATGACAGTGGGCCATATGCCCTGATGGGGGGGAAACTGGATCCTGGGACTAATATCATCACAAGTAAATCAATCAGCCTGGCATGACAGTAGATCATGGGGACCACACTCTGAGTAGGTGGTAGCGAGGAGGAAGAGGATGAGCGCTGTATGCCAAAGGTCATCCCAAGCAGCGTTGAGTATTTATGATCATACTATACTTGAGCCAATGAAGTATTCGACTGAGTGTCTGAAGCGGTGTTCTCATGCCTCAGTCCTTTTCTCACTGGAAATCTAGGCAAGAGGTAAAATGCGTTGGGATTTTTGCCCATAATCCCAGCCTTCTAGATTACCAGGAATCGCTAGGGGATAACACCCTAAGGCGGGGAGAATTAGAAATTAATTGGCCCAGTTATGCTGTAACTATGTTTGGAGGATTTTAGGATATTCTCCTGGTCATAAATTGGGGATCAATCCAGAAAAATACTTAAAATCTTGTTAGGTGGAGTTGCTGATGAAATAGGGGCATCTGATAGTGATTAACTATCAGGTGTAACAATTGGAATCAATCGGGTTTTATCACTGACTTATTTGGAATGAGTAGCGAGTTGCAAAGTGAGTGATGCTGCCTACAACTAGCAAATCAATTGTTGGTGCATGACCTGCCTTAATGGGTAATAAGGCCCATTACCTAAGCAAGTCACTAGCCAAATATGATTGGTTCACTTGGACTGAGAGGAAAACGTTAGGGACACATTTTCTGACTCTTTCCAGATAGGTCTTGAGGATGTCCAATGACAGAATCCTAGCCAGGATTGGGAAGACCATCGCTGCTGAGATGAGGATGGGCAATTCAATGGCAACGGCTGCCATTTCATCAAAGAGGTGTCAACTGAGGGTTAGACAACCGAATCCCCACTAAAATTCCCTAGAATTCACTCCTAATAAAGAACAGTATTTATGAAAACAGCATTTAGTATTACAGATATACAGTTCTATAGTTTTCATCCAGTATATAGTTTAAGTAGTAAACTATCTTCAGCCTTCTATTATTCTATTTTTCTCAAGGATATTATTGCTGTGTGCGATAATTGGGAGACTGTTAGAGAAAAGAGTAAAGATTTGAGCGGAAATCTAAAAAAGGAGAAACAATTGGGGATTACTGCTGACTGTATGTTGGACTGAAGAGACTGTCACCAGGGAATCTCAAAGAAATTGGGTTGGACAGAATGAGGGAACGAATCCCTAGATCATGAAATCTCAAGTATTTCAATCGGTAATACTGGCCGAGCATTGTGCTGAGATATAAGAATTCTAATCTACATGGATAATAGTCGTCATACTATTATCAACCAATAATAATATACTATACAACTTGGACAAAGTGCACAAGAAACTGAACCTGTGCAGTAAAAAGTTTATTGGGGTTGTTTACCTTCAAGAACCCTTCAGTAAATTTTTACAACTGGTTAGCTCCCATTGGAAGAGGGCCAATGACATCAATGGAAACTGAATGCCAAGCAAAATGGGGTTTTACTAACTGGTAGGAAGTCTTATGGCGGAACAGATTTTTCACTTGGCACTAGTGGCAGCAGAAAATGGGTTCAAGCATGTCAAAGTTCATGTTTTACCAATAATACTGAGAAAGCAGTAATCACAATGTCTTACACATGCCACCATGTATGACTGCCCTATGCTTTCATGATAATACTAGGCCATGCCAATGGTTGCTGGAAGCTCACCATAGTATCACCAATCCGCTTGTACAACTCACCATTACGTTGGAAGTTGTTCACTCGCATCTCATTTAACGCTTTAATGACTTGAGGAGGTTAATTGTCATTCTTTCCGCTGAGAATCCTTTATTGTCATTATGTCACTCAGATCTGCCATAAATGCAATTGTTGGTATACTTGACGAGCAATCAGCGTTCTAGTGTTTTGCTCCAGGTTGGTGTAGTATCTTGAAGTCATGAGCCTGCAGTTTGAGGGCCCATTGGGCTAGGCAACCTTCAGGTTCCTTGAGATTCTGCAACCAGCGTAACAAAGCATGATCCTTTATAACTATAAACTTCACTCCATGCAAATACACCCAAAATTTCATATATGTATATATCACCACTAAGAACTCCCACTTGGTCACAGTATAATTCCATTCATGGCAATTTAGGCTTTGATTACAGTACACCACTGGGTGTTCCTTTCATCAACTTTCTGGGATAGAACTTCCCCAACGGCGGAAAGGGATGCATCCATCTGGGCAATAAGCTACTTATCAAAATTTTAGTAGTGCAGCACTATCGCGCTGATTAGCGCCATCCAAAGTATATCAAAAGAGCATTGGCGGCGTTCCATCCATTCAAAAAAGGCATCTTTATTTAACAACTCAGACAGAGGACCTCCAATACATCTGAAGTAGGGTATAAAGCGGTGGATGTAGCTGACCATCCATAGAAATACTTGTATAACGCAATTTTTGTTTGGTGTAGTCATCCTCCAGATACCCTTACCTTGGCTGGTTGGGGCTTAAGCCCCTTTGCATCCACTAAAAACCCTAGGTACTCCAGCTGGTCTTTGAAGAAGTGGCATTTATGGGGATTGATCTTTATGTTGGCTGCAACAAGCCAGCAAAATACCTCCTTCAAACGGGCAAGATGCTCCAAAAACGTCTGGGAGAAGACATTGATATTGTCAAGGTATATGAGATTGCATGACAGCTTCAAGTTGCCGAGGATATTGTCCATGGCCCGTTGGAATGTAGCCAAGGCCTTACACAGCCCTTGTGGCATATGGGTTGGTTAAAAAAAGCCCTTGGAAGTGATAATGGCGCATTTCTTCTGTTTTGCCATGGGCAACTCGATCTTCCAATAACCAGATATTGAATCCATTGATGAGAAGTAACGCACTCCCCCTTAATTAATCCAAAAATCATTATTTTGTGTCAAGGGATATGAGTCCTTCTTGGTGATTCTATTGAGCTTATGGTAGTCTATTACTACCCGGTTGGTGCCATCCTTCTTTTTTACAATAAGAATGGGTGAAGCTCATGGACTCTTTGACAGTTTGAGCATCCCTTGCTCTAGCAGCTTTTCAATTTCTTTAGTTGCTACTTCCTCAGCTGCCCTAGATTTGTGGATTGGCTGCAACATGATGGGGGATGATCCCCAGTGTCAAATCAATGGACCACCCCCCAAGCGCACCCAAAATTGTGGTCATTGACAATAAAAATCTCCCTATATTTTTCCAATAAAGATATCACCTGAACCTTCTGCTCTTCCATCAATCCAACTAAGTTTTTGCACTTTACCACTGTCATTATGCCAGGATGCAGCTCGATGGGCAGACCAAATTCCTTCAGCAACTCAAACTCATGAACCTGAAGGACCACCTCAACAGGGATCAATGTAAAAATACCACTATTTGGTGTCAGCAGATTTGCAAGGGTTCCATTTGTAGTTTTTTAAGTAGAACCTTAATATCCCATTTCCTGGTATTATAATGCCTGGAGCCACGTGGGGATCAAGATGTGATTTCTGGTAAGGGCCAATACTTCCCCATAGATCCTGGCTTGTACTTCTATCTCCAACTTAGTGTTTACTATTAATTAATGATCGGAGGGAATGAATATAGGCCTAGCTGCTTGGAGAGGCAATCCTTGATATTCATATATATGATGGAGAGCCCAGGTCTTCCTCTTTAGTCGATGATAGTGCATCAGAATTACATCATCACTATAGGCTAGGTTGACTTGTCCCATATGCACCGGATACTTTGGCACCCCAATCAAGGTAAAAGAATTGGGATATGATGCCCCAAAATTTTGAACGTCTCTTCCATCATATTGATGACAATATCAAAGTGTTGCATAAATCCAGTTCCAATTAGCGGGTTATAACAGCTGTTAGATAACACTATCACTTGAGCTACGATGTCAATTGACCAAAACTGCAAGGGCAACGCACTATAAGCTCCCTCTGAGACTGTGCTTTCTGCTCCAGCAGTCCCATATACCATTTGATGTTCTACATCAGGTTTCATTGTCAACTTTACCACCAACTTGATAGAATCTATGATTACTGCGGCACCTGTATCTATCATATACAAACTCATGTTTTGGCTACAATAACATCACAGTATGTACATTTGGAATAAAACATAATTTTGACTGGTGGATATATGAAAATTTAATTGTATTTCTTTTCCCAAGGAAACTCATAATCCCCTCATCGACATTGGGGTATTCTTGGATGATAGTGTTTACCAGAAAGGTGACGTTTACTCCTTGCAGAGAAGGTGCATTTGAGGAGAGGTCCAGCTGGTCATGGAAAACCAAGTTAAGAATTTGAAAATCATATGACTTTGGTTGCTTCAGAGGTACTCCTTCCACTGTGTCCTCAGCTTGCGCTCATGTCAATATATTCACCCCTCCAACCAGCTGCTAATATAGGAATGCATCATTGTATGGGGGGAATTCTGCTGAATATACGTTGATAGGTTCAGGTGGGACATTTAGGTCTGGGATAGAAGAGGTAAAGAGTCCCAACTCTACTCCACTCTAACTTTTCCCTGATACTACTGGCCCTGATGTACGTAGTGGCCCCAAAGATTGGGGCAACCTTGTGCCAGGTGCAAAGGGTTACAGCATCTAAAACAACTTACCCCGTAGGCCTGCATCCTTGAACATTTTAAGATGGGCCTCACCAATAAGTTGATTGTGGGATATTGGCATAATTGGGCCCAGGGCAGTAATTAGGCTGTTGACAATAAGCAGGCATGGGGAGGAATTTGAACTGCTGGGGGTAACTTGGCAGAATTTGCTCCGGACAGGCGAATTCCATCAAATAAAATGGTCTGGCAATGGCGGCGGTATGGTTCTGCTCTTTATAGGATGGAGGGAAGGTTAAAAATAAATGACGCAAAAACTGAACAATTTTAAGCAGTGGTACATCATCCAAAATTGGGGTCATGACATTGTACAGCTTGTGGTATGGCTTCATTGCAGAGATCATTGCAATGCACATGTCAGATTTGAATAAAGTCTCTTTCACAGTTAACACGTTAGTTTCCACTGTAAATCAATAAGCAAATGTGGTGAGGGTCCATTATGCTAAAACATGATGATCAAGAACTCAGCCTTTTACTGCACCATCTTTGCAGTTTCTCTTAACAGCTGCAGCACAGTATTCTTCACTCCTTGGTATTTAACGGAACTGGTTGGAAGATAGCAGGTGACTTGTTCAGCATTACCAACATCCAAGATGGATATTAACAGATTATTTTATGCTGATCTAAGGTTCCTTCCGTCATAAACTCAAATCACTTAAAGAACACATGAATATTCCCATCACAATCAAACAGAGGCAGCTTATCAATACAAAACTCCTGAAAAAGCTCATCCTGCCTTTTGAGAACAGCGTCCAAGGCAAGTTTGAGTTCCACATATTCAAATGGTGTAGTGTGTAATGAAGACCATCCATCAAAGCAAGCTGGATGCAACATGGCTAGCAACCGTAAATATTTATCTTTTTGTGATTTATCAATGGACCCCTGTAGTGAGCACCACTGTTATAAATTTGGCAATATTTAGAAGATACGCTGAAGGGTTTTGCACAGGGTTGAGCCCGCTGAGAAGTAGGACAAATGATATGGAGTTTTTCAGTCCTTGGAACACACTTAAAATAAATATAATATAATAAATAAGAGCAATTGCCGCAATGATACTTCCATATTTTAACGTAATATTTCAGCAGATGTATGCTGCTATGCTCTCTTTTCCTTACTAACAATCCTCTCATTTTAATCTTCTCATATTGCTTATATATTAGCAACTTTGGTTGATACTGACCCTTTTTTCTTGGACTATTCATATTCGCTATTATCCAGGGGTTCCAGAAGAGTCTATCATTCATAAAATCCACAATCGCCTTAGTTCAAGGCAATTTACTCATTATTCATTGTACGTCACATCACCATATTTGGAGGTAATCCAATATTGACCTTTTTACCCAATATCGCCTCATCCTAAGTCGCTTGAATAACTCATAACTTATAATCATTGTTGGCGGATTCTAGCAAACTTATCATGGCTATTTCAGGCTTATCATCCAGTCATATCAGAATCATGACAGCGTCAAATGGATTTGACATGGCCAGCTCTGGTCCAGAGACAGTAATTAGTGGGGTGGCAGAAGCTGATTGGCCATGCATAGTGGACCACAGCAATTTTGCTGGCATATGAGCAGCCATCTGCTCTGAAATGGGTCAGGCGGTTAACATTTGGTTAAGCAGAGTGGTAGGAGAAGCACTTGCAGTAGTCAAGGGTGGGGGAATTTATCCCCCAGAAAAATCTCTATATATTATTTCTCAAAGGTGTTTTTTGTTGGTATGAAAGATCTCCTTTAATAATGTATCAAAATTAATGTTTGATATGCCATTTTGAAGATTATTTTTCCCTCTAATGATGAAAAATAAATATATATTTTAAATTAAATTAAATTTTTTCGTTATAATTACATTATAAACTTACATTTAAAAAATTTCATATGCTTTTATTGGAATTTGGTATATTGTCACAGCTGAGCAATTTGATATTCAGTTGATCCAATAGTTTGAATGGTTTTGCCAAGCAGTTGTGGTTTTGTGTTGATTAATAAGCTTAATAATTTTACAAGAAGCTATGATTGGTTGATCAGTAAGTTAATTAGTTATTGCTGTGTGGTTGGTAGTTTTTGATTGATTCGATGGTCTCAATGGTTTCAGGTAAGTGTTTGATGTTATAATTGATTTGATAAGTTTAATTTGTTTTGGCTGAGTGGTTGATAATTTTATATTTAATCAATATAATTTGATTTCTAAATTTACTGATAGCCATCTACCAATTTAAAAAAGGTATGATTAGGATCTTCTGGTAAATTTTGAACCCACAAACAAATCTGTGTAAGTCCTTGAGACCAGCCCCTGCAACTGGATAGGGATCAACACCCCTTCTGGACAAAAAGGGGTCACAAGGCCCCAGTGGAACCTCTGTCACAGCTTAGCGACCTAGCACATGTGATAGATTAGCGCTGGGTGACTTCCTTCCCCCCAAGGATAACCCATTCCCGCCTCTTACCCCCTCCTCAACCCTGATAAGTTTGATAGAAGGAGTCTTCAGGGAGTTTGCGCACACCAGAGGGCATGGACAGGCCCTTGGACCCTCCACTCCCCAGGAAAACTATGTTGAGATTTTGGGAAACAGTATTTTCTAACATCAGAGCCCAGCCTGCAAATTCCGGTCTGGGGGAGCTGGTCTGGACTGGCTGGCACTGGAAATCAGATCAGGGTATGACTTGGAACTCGAACTAGGTGCCAAATGACTCAGACCAATTGCTCCAATGCTCCAAAATGGATCCAGGAAGCTTGGATCACATGAATAGTCTAATTGAGAGTTTGGTCCAAGTTGCAAACTGCTTGATCCAAGGGCTACTGCCTCCTGGGATGAATCTGGAACACCTGAATCATGTGAACAGGCTGACTCAGATGACCAGGACCAAAAGTAGTATTAACTTAGGTTGGCCTCAGTAATGTGGAAAAATTTGCAAAAGTCTTTTTGACTTTTGCCAAAACTTAGGCATCATCCTACCCCCTCTGAGCCAGCCAACCAAATCCCATTGCCAAACCCTGAAGCCCAATCCCATGATACCTTCCCCATGCAATTTACCCAATACTTAAGGCAACTGCCCTACCTAGGGCAGTTGTCAATTCATTCTCTTATCTTCCACACTTTACGCTTAATAAATATTTCAAATCCCCATTCAGCTTGCTGTGGCCTCCATCCGCCTTACCTTTTTACTAAAAGTTTACTGATTGATCTGATGAAGCGCACTGTCACCCAAGTTCTCATACTGATGTTTGCCAACTGGATCATCCAGTTGCTTGACACCAGCATGTGGCAGCAGATCATAAACACAACAATCTGCCTTGCCCTGGATGATAAACCTGCTGTTTTGTTCATTACCGCATGTCCATATAATGAGAACTCTCCCATCCATTTGGCTGCTGAGTTCTCCAAAACTGCTACCAATTAGAGCAGCACCAAATCAGCCCCACCCCACCGCTTGTGGACTTGGGGTCCACAACCGCCTCAGCCACTGATGGCTCAGCCCACCTGTGGGACCTGGAGCGCCCCATCCAGAGGAGGCTCAGTTCCAACCCCCTCATGGGTTACATTCTACCTCTGCTCTCACTTCCAACCATGCAGCGGCCCCTGCGCCATCCCTTGCTGACGTGCAGGCTCTCCTAATCAAATCTTAAGGCCAGCAACCATGAACCCTGGAGGAGTTGTTGTCCTCCCTGCCTCTCCCACCCTTGGGGGTTGCCCCCACAAGATTCATGGTTGCCCTTGTAACTATCTGGTTTGTCTTGGGGGCCTTCAGTATGTTAATGAACTTTTACTTTCCTCACATCCCCAATAGAACTTCATTCTTAATAGTCACTCGGACCACTATACCTATGGCATTCTAGGCCCTACACTGGATGCTTGAACACCCTAACTGGGAGCCCAGTCTAGTTATTAGCTGAATCCATGACAATCTGTGTCAAACTGGGTATCAACAAGAATGAAAGCTAATATAAACAAATTTGTGATTTAGATTTTCATAATGCCAGGCAGACTAAGAGGAGACTTCCTAGAAGATGTTCCAGACCATTTGAATGTGTCACAGAAATAAGATGAAAAAATACCAAAAGTGACAAACAAAGACAACTTTGACTTCAGCAAAATAGAGAAGCTAAGCGCCAATGCAGACAAGGCGCATTCAATACTCAATGACAACAATTTGTGCAAGTTAACAACTCAAGTCATCAACTTATTTAATTCATCTCCATCAAAATATCAGTGCAATAAGAATACTATATAAACTTCCAAAAATATATTGTACTGCCCGCCTTTTCCCTAAAGAAAATGAAGTGCAAACACATAGAGTTGGTGATATGGATAAAAAGTGCGTTTATTGCTCTGCAAGGTTTTTTTCAGGGAGTTTAGTGATGACTCAGCTACCATGTGTTGCCACAAGGGAAAATCAAGTTAGAGCCCATTAAAGTTTATGAAAAACTTCAAACCCTCATAGAGAAAAATGATGACTTCACCAAGAATTACCTAGAAATATTAGGAAATTCAACAATGCTCTGATATTTGCTTCATTTCACATCAGTTTGGTTGAAATTCCTAGAAGAGTCCATATTATTTTAAATTAAATAGGCAGGTGTATCATATGGTAGGAAGTTTACAACCTCCTCCAGGAGTTTCCATCTTACGCTGGCCTTTTTATTGTAGATTTTGATACTGAAAAACAACATCGTGTAGTGAATGAAGATAATAAAAACTGTTGTGAAGAAATAATGGTTACATTGCAAACAATACTTGATACACATAATCCTTATGCACAGTTGTTTCAATATATAAAAGATTTGGATCAGACTATATTGTATTTTGCATCTACAAATTATGACTACCAGTGAATTTCAAACTGGAAGATCAAATGAACCTGCAGTCAGTGAGGTGCCTGATGTTTTTGTCACCAATGTTAGAACTCCGCCAGGCAATGTTGATTTTGTTATGTATTCTAAAACAACTGGTGCACTTACTAAAATATCTTACCTGAACCCTCATTCTGATCCAATGTGAATCCATTGCTTTTCCCATGTGCTGATTCTGGATGGACTGTTGGTTAGCCACATGTTCAAGTTAATTGTACTGCATCAAGAATGGTCACAACTCAATTACAATACTATTGCTATCATTTTGCAGTTAGAGAATGTTTCAGTTTACTTCATGCTTCTGGTAAATTATTTCAACAATACATTGTTAACAGATATGTGAAAGTAGAAGGTTCCAGGTTGGCATTTGTTTGAGCCCATCAACGAGAACTCAGAGCTGATAGTTATGAAGGTTTGATGGACTTTCTTAACTATGATGTTGAACAAAGAGGAGCAGTTGGTGGAATTACAGTTGTTCTTCCTTCATCTTATATTGGCAGTCCTCAAAATATGCTTCAAAATTATCAAGACGAAATGGCTATCGTTGCCCATCTAGGAAAGCCTGATCTATTCCTTACAATTACTTGAAACCCCAAATGGATTGAAATTACCTCTCAATTGAAACCATATGAAAGAGTTGAACACAAAACTGCTTAGTGTCTAGAGTCTTTCCTATTAAATTTGCAAGAGTTTTTAGATGATCTTTTAAAAAACATGTACTAGGCATAGTCATTGGTTATGTTTGTGTAATTGAACTTAAAAAAAGAGGCCTTACCCATGCATATATGCTGCTCATTTTGTCTAATAAAGATAAATTACGTTTAGTTGAAGATGTAGACTCATTTTGTGCTGAACTTCCAGATAAGAAAACAGATCCTTAACTTTTTGAAGTTATTCAGGAATGCATGGTACATAGACCTTGTAGTAAGATCAATCCAAACAGTCCATGCTTTCAAGGGCAAAAATGTATTAAAAATTATCAAAAAAGATTTTCAAGAAGATACAAAATTATAAATGTTAATAGTTACCCTATGTATAGTGTAAAAATTTACTTAAGAGTTGATTATCGGTCATCAACCCAGTAACCTTTTTACTGCACAGGTTCAGTTTCCTCATGAACCTTGCATTGTATAGAATGTATTATCCAATAATAGTATGGAGACTATTATCCATAGTTGAGTTCAAACTATTATTAGGCCCAACGCTTCAGCCAGTACTTCCAATTAAATAGTTCAAGTCATACTTTTAGGGATTCATTCCCTGTATTGCCATCCACCTGATATTCATCAAGATCTCCTGATGACAGTCTCTTTCAGCCCAACACACAGTCGGCAGCTATCCCTTATTGTGGTTCCCTTCATTTCTAGATCCCTGCTCAGATCTCTACACTTCTCTCTGAGAGCCTTCCAAATATTGCCTTCTGCAATATTATCCTTGAGATGGAACTTCACACTGGATGCTGATAGTCTAACTATAACCAAATTGACAATATTACTAATAATATTAATAATACTAAAAGATGGTTTTCAATGTCTGTGTTTTCAATGTGGGGTTTTTCAATGTTTTTATTATAGTGAATCCTAGGGAATTATATAGTAGGGGATTCAGCTGTCTAACCCTTGGTTGATACCTCTTCGATGAAACAGCTGCCATTGCCATTGAATCACCCTTCCTCATCTCAGCTGTGATGGTCTTCCCCATCCTGGCTAGGATTCCGTCATTGGACATCCTCAAGACCTCAAAACAGAAGGAGTTGGGAAACATGTTCCTAACGTTTTCCTCTCTATCCAAGTAAACCAACCATAATTGGCTAGCGACCTGCTTAGGAAATGGAACTTTTTACCCATTATGGCAGGTCACTTCACCAACCAATTGATTCGCTAGTTGCAGGTGGCATCACCTTCCTTGCAACTTGCTCATTAAGATCTTCCAATCAGTCAGTGATGAAACTTGACCAATCTGAATTGGTACACCTGATAGTTAATCATTAATCAACTATCAGATGCCCCATTTCATTGGTAAATCTGCCCAACGAGATCTTAAGCATTTACCCAGATCAATCCTCAATGGATCTGAACCAGCTAAATTACCTAAAATCCCCTGAACATTATTAACTTAAAATCGAGATCAACTAACATCCAATTCAAAGGGCATCTGGAATTATCTCCTAGCGATCACCACAGGTAAGCTAGGAGGCTGAAACTAAGCAAAACCAACCTATCCCCCCACTTAGCTAGATTTCCAGTGAGAATAGGATTGGGCAGAAGAATATCGCCTCAGATCAGATCAAATATTTCTTGGGTTCTATTGAAGCACAGTCAATCTATACTTAATGCTGCTCAGTTAACCTTTGGCATGCAGTTCTCCTCCTCTTCCTCTTTGCTATTGCCTCCTCAGAGCGCGGTCCTCATGCCCCTCTGTCATGCCAGGCTGATTGATTTACTTGTGATGATACTAGTCCCAGGAAGCTGTTCCCCCTGTCAGGGCATATGACCCATTGTCATATTCAGGATTTTGGTCTGGCGTCCTTTGTTTCCTGATCTTCCTCCTCATCCTTGACATAGTGTCACTTCAGTCAATGCTTTTCTCGCAGCTAATTAAGAATGCTCAATTATAATCACTCTTGTTATTTTCTCATAATAGCTTCTTTCTCATATCATTCTTACTTATTTTCTGAAGAGCTTTTCATTAATTTTGAGATTCATTTTCTCCGAAATTAGAGCTTAATTGATACTGAAGTGAAGAATGTCAACTATTATAGAAATTCTGACATCCTCCTCTCATCCAGCTCATATGTTGAATTCAGAATCTCGGTACCTGTTAAATTTTGGGCTTTTTCTGATGGCTGGTTCTTTGTCAGGTGTGAAATGCAGTTTCGTGCATCTATTGTGTGAGGACAATAGACAGGATGGTGATTTTGAGTTTATAATATAACTTTTTTGGTAGTACTTAAATTGTATACCCTGTAGTTTACTTGGACAATGGCACGCCGCCCTGATCTTACTGCCCCAAGTAAATATTAACTAGTACAAAGTAAAATACTAAACACAAGAAAGTTTACAAGTTAAACTATAAACTTAATCCAGTAGTTGAATCTATTCTATTAGTATCAACTTGAGAGTTATTTATAGGGTTTGATGTTAACCACATCTTACCCATGACGTCTCATTTTCAATGGCACTTGGCCATGTAAAATGTTTGTAAGAAAGTCTACAAATACTTCGACTCAGGGCATCATACTCAGCCTCAGGGTCAGAGTAAAACCATCATCATTCTTGAGTTGGCGTTTGATATGCATCTTCAAAATGGCTGAACCAATTCACTTCACATGTAATTGGCAGCACATACCAAGGCGATTTGTATCACTCTTTGTTAGTTAATTCGGTCAAATACAACCAACATTAAATACTAATTTTGACATAGACCAACAAAGCCCACATGCCTGAGTCATTAAATCAAAACTTAAATTTAAGTTTGACCTAACCAACAAAGCCCTTGAGCCTGTGTCATCATAGTCAAATATAAGTAAGTGAAATTGATAGGCTACAAATTCAAGTTCAGATATACTTAGGATTTCTTTGGTTTATGATAACTGACGATTTAGATCCAGTCAACCATTCAACAGTACCAACAACTACTTAACACCCTGTCTGATAAAGATGCTTGGCTATTCCAACTGATGAGTCAATCTGAGTGAAGGAATCTCTTTTATCCTCTCTCTAGGACTCATAACCCAGTCAAGCACCCATATCCAGTCCTTCAAGGAACTACCATAAATAGTATCCAACCCTGACAAAACCTAGAGTAGTAATTGTCTCAAATGACTCACAGCCAATCCTCTCTCTGTTTTCAATTTCTGAATAATATTTTTATACTCTCCTAGATTCAGCTCCTTTTGCAGATATACCTAATATCATTGTTTAACCTCCTGAAACAAATTCCTCCAATATTGCTCAATCGTTACTCGCCAGATCTGACTTTCTTCCAGAGCCCCTTTACTGACTTGGTCAATTCTATAAACCGGCTGTTCTTTCAACCAAACTGGCCATTGTAAATTGCTAACATTTCAAACTCCCCTATGCAAAATTGAGGACCTGAGTGACCAAGGCTCTGTCCATAGCTCTGAACCCCTTAAACTTACAAACATCCTAGATTGAGACGTTGCAGCCTATGACCTTTTTTTGCTGGTCAAATTCTTGTAGTTGAGCCACGAAGCTTCCAGCCTCTCAAAGATTACATTGCTCATTCTGCTTTCACATCCATGAAGCTTGTAGTCACTGTCTACAGGATGCTGCCTGCTCCATGCATGATTAACTCATTTCTGGCACATCCCATCTGTATCTTCCCCTTATAGATATGATGGGGCATGATTTGGCACCCCCACCTAGTATCCCTTGCACAATGTTGGCTCATATGTCCAATGTTCTTGACAAAGCCTTTTGGCAAGCACTTAATTCCATTTTCTGGCTCCAGTGCTATATTGGGATTACTATGGGTTATTTGCTTACTTCCTCTTCTTGTTCTGTTGCTTCCTTCCCCAATCTGGGGTATAGCAATTGGCAAGTACCAAAATTTCCATCTCTCTTCCACACATTGCGTTATTGCAGGGATGAGACTCCGCTCAATGAACTTGGCTTTAAGTAGGTCTAGTCCTTTCTAGCGTCTGATCTCAAATAGATTTTAATGATTTATTCACCCTTACTGTTATACATCCTCCCTCTCCCAAGAGGCAACATAGGAGGAATCATCCCTGATTTATGGATAAACAATAAAAATTATAACATATTTTTTAAGTGCAATTAAAAAGTTTTTTCCAATATATTTTTATCAATCTTTTATTTTTTCGTAAGGGACATGACCTTCACTTGGTTCAGCGGTACATCTTTTATATATATTCGTCAAACTGGTTCTTAGGTATATTCTGACCTACCACTTTCTATGGTTCAAAGGTCTTATTTTTAAGACCTGAACATCTACTTTAGTTCAGCGGTCCCTTTTTAGGAATTTAACCAAAATTTTATCAGGACATAACCATCTCATTGTTCAGCGATCCTTTGGGAACACTCTTTTTATTTTTTTCTTTGATCCACTGATTTAGATATTTATCATAGACTCAATTCACAATCCTTCCATCTAAGAGGTTCTTGATGGAATAAGCGTCCGTTGTCATCTTGGCAATAATCTTAAATGGACCCAACCACCAAGCATCAAACTTGCTTCTTCTTCTGAAACCATGCATATCACAAAGGCAACTTTTTCGCTTACTTGGTACTCTATAATGATGGTCAGTTCTAATTGTCCATCAGTTTTGCATTGAATCTTCTTTAGGGCGTACCAAATGTTTGCAAATGCATTTGATCAGGATATTCATTAATAGGATCATGTACTGCTCAGCACTCATCCTCAATGTTGGTAAAACCACCAAATAAAGAATTTGCGGTGACACGACTTTCTTCCATACAGTAATTTGAGCTGTGTTTTTCCAGTTGAAGTATGGTGACTTATATCATATGCAAACGTCATCAAACTGAGGTATGTCCCCTTGAAGAAGTTTACCTGCGACCAGCTTCCTCAGCGTCAAGTCCAGCATCTCATTGACCTATTCTACTAATCCATTTTACTCCATCCAGTAAGTTACTGACATGACTCCTCAGATCCCCATTATCTCATTATATCTCAGGATCGTGTGGGAAGTAAAATTTTTTCCATTATCACTTAACAAGACTTGTGGCTAACCATATCAGTATATAATTTAATCCAGGATAAGCCTTACAGTGCTTGTAGCACCACTTTCGCCAGGGCCTTCATCTTGACCCATCTAGTCAGATGGTTAATCGCAACTATGATGTATTTGACTCCCCTGCATTCATGTTTAATGGTCCCATCACATCGATGGACACCTTGTGCCAAGAAAATCAAGGGTGGACCAGTAAAAACCCAGCCATGTTCTTTCGAGGTTTGTGTAACTGGCACTCTACACAACAAGCCAGATATTCCACTACATCATAGTTGATAGACTCCCAGTAGTACTGGACTATGTTATTGGTTGTCTTCCCTAGGTCTCCATGCCCAAAAACCTTATTAAAAGCTTGAACAATTGCCATTCATTCTGATGGTCTTGGGAATAATAATCATTTCCCATCGATCATCTTAAAAACTTTTCCTCATTTGTCTTGGTGTTTTCCATAGCTTTCCAGAGCACACCTTGGATTTTTTGGGGCTTGTCCTTGTTTTCTACATTAACTATCTTCTGGAATAGCTCATCCACTTGCTGGTATAGCACTTGGACCATTGGTAACCTCAATAGCCATCCACATTCTGGTGAGAAGCTCCCGCTTGGTGAACTATCTCATAATCATTATCCTGTAGCTTTAATGGCCATTGGGCCAGTCGTCTTTCCAGTTCTCTTAAATTATGCAGCCAACGCAGTGAGTAATGGTCTATAACCACTTTATAGTGCTTTTTTAATATACACCCAAAACTGTTTACATGCGTTAATTACTGCAAGGCATTCACGCTCAGTGATAGTGTAATTACTTTCAGCTGTTGATAGCATCCAGCTCAGATAAGCTACCAGATGCTCATCCCTGAGCTCATCTACTTGACTAAGGATGGCGCCATTGCCAATAATGAAGCATCAATATGTATCAAATTCTCAATTAAAATTTGGATATTTCAATTTTTGAGAATCTATCAAATACCAGCGTAAATCATTAAAAGAACTCTGGGCCTCTTCATTCCTAACAAATCCTTTTTTTGTTTCCTTTATCAATTGACTGAGGGGCTCAGCAATTCTTGCAAAATACCATATGAATCTTTAATAGTATCCAACCATTCCAAGGAACACTTAGATGTCTCAGACACTTTTCTGGATGGCCATTCGCTCTATGGCCTCAATCTTCAGGGTTTGTGGCTGCAGTCCACTTGAGTTGATAAAGAATCCCAGATATTTCAACTCTTTCTTGAATAAGTGGACCTTCCTCAGATTGATAGTCAAGTTAGCCACGGATAGTCACTTAAATACTTCCTCCAAGTGGTGCAAATTGTCAATAAAGGTTTTACTGGAAACATTTATATCATCCAAGTACACCAGGACGCATTACAACTTCAAGTCAATTAATATGGCGCCCATGGCCCTCTGGAATGTCATATGCGCATTACAAAGACCTTGGGACATCCTAGTCAGTTGATGCAGCCCCTGCGCAGTGATGATCATTCATTTCTCCTGGTCTTCTGTTGGCAAAACGATTTGCCAATATCCTTATATCAGATCCAGTTTATATAAATACTTCACTGCTCCCAATCGATCTAATGCATCATCAATTGATGGTAGTGGATAAAAATCCTTCTTCATTATTTTATTTAGCTTCTGATAATTGATCACCACCCGATTTAAAGCCATCCTTCTTCTTCACTATCAGGATAGGGATCACCCAGGGACTCAATGATGGAACTATAAGCCTGTGCTTCACTAGTTTGCTTATCTCTTCCACTACTGCTTTGGAGCCTTTGACCGTTGATTTAGTCTCATCCTTATCAGAAAATTTTCCCCAGTATCAACTTTGTGGATGACATTCCTCACACATCCCAACTTGTGATTGTCCTGGAAAATATTTCCCAATACTTTTAAATAGTTTGAGCACCTCCTACTGCTGTCTGTCCGTCAGATCAGCAAGTTGGTCATGATTAATTAATATATTGATGCTCTCAGTCACCCCAGCCATTAATACCATCTCATTGAGGGTCCCAAAATCGTGGAATTCCCTCAATTCCGCCATTGGGATCAGATGAAAAAATGCAATGATCTGATTCTTCTCAATCTTCTTGGTTTTTCACTCAAGTTCTCCAGTTAAACTTGAAACTTCTCCATGGCCCGGCATAACTATTTCAAGAGCCACCCATGGCTCTACTCTGGACTTCTTCCAAGGGCTACTGACTTCTCCATACAACATCTCAGGCATCTCCAACGTCAATCATGTGTCAACTATGATCTATGATCCTGGTGGTATGGTTCTTGAATTCTTGGTTTGCAACGGAATTCCCCAATTTTCCAGGATCTCCGTCAGCATTTCTCTTTGTTTTTGCCCAACCAATTGTTATCAAATCAAGACAATTCCATCATTGTAAATCAGGTTGATGAAATTGTTTCTCCTGGTCAGTGGAGTTTCCCCATCTCTCTTATATACTAGTGGTAACGTCTGACCAAATATGGTCAACGTACTATCTTTGAAGTTACATTTAACTCCATACTTTTGTATAAACTTGGTCCTGATCAGAATATTGTAGTTTTGGTTGACCAAAACTATTGCTGGGGTGATACCATTAAAGATCCAAATCAGAGCGGTAAAGCGTCATCTGATCCACAAGAAATGGTTGTATTTGGCCCAGAGGTCCCATATTCTTTCCTATGCTCCTAATCAGGCAAGATTCTCATCTTCTTCACAAGCTTGGTTGAGACAATGTTAATTGGTGCTCCACTGCAATTATCACCAGCACCTGTACTTGATTAATCAGTATATCAATATACGTACAATCAGAGTATTGTAAAATGATGTTTACTGAGTGTATGGTGGCATTATCCCCAAATTGAGGGTGTTAATAATTTGTGCTGATAGATCAGGAAATGATTCCTTAATCATGCTAAGGGGGATAGACAGGTTTAACTTATCTAATTTGACCTCAGTCAACTCTTCCAAATTCTCCACAGCTCAAATCTTGTCTGCTTGTTGTTGCACATACAGGCAAGCAACTACCTTAATTATTTCATGGTTAATCCTCTTTGCTCCAGATCTGTTTCCTGCGTTAGCATACAAATTGGCCACTTGATAAAGTTAGTCCTGCGCACCATCATTGACAAACAGATTACTAAGTCAATTTCTTTATAAAAGATATTGGGGGAATGGGTTTACCACAGCTCTACACCATTCCCTATCTAGGCCATGAGCCCTTTTCCAAACTCCTGTGTGGGTTTGTCCTCTTTCCTGGACCGCGTTAATCTGTTCCTTTGGCTTTTTGCATTGAACAGCGAAGTGTCCCTTTCCTCCACACTGAAAACAGAGTTTGTCTTTCTTATCTATCTGCTTGAACTTCTTGGGCTTATTTCCCAGCACAGTTTAATTTTTGGACTCCTTAGCGCTCTCAGTTCCCTTTGTAGGATTTAAATTTCGCACTAGACTTGGTTTAAAGCTTCTATTAGGGGCATTGAATGTAGCTCTTAACATCTTTAAATGATCCAACATTTGCGAAGTAATAATCTAGGTTGCAAACATGGAAGACATCATTCAATGTAAATTGCAATAGGGCTGAAGGGCCACTTGCAATGCGATCAGTGCATTAAAATTGTCCAGTAATTTTGCTATGACCAAAAAATTCAATTATTAGTAGAATCAATTGGCAAACCTCACTAAGGACTCATCCTTCTGGAATTGGATTCCCATAAATTCCTGTTTGCACTTTGACATATGCGTGGGACTTCCAAATCTTTAATTATGCCAGCCTTGGCCTCCAAGTATGACCAGCCGTTTCCCTCTAGATGGAGTAACACCAAGTTCTGACATTCAGTGTTAAACAGTTCATCACCATCAAAGCTTTTTGACAATAATCATACCTGAACATTGTCATATCAAACAATCAAAAGAACGCAGGGGTGTTATCCCAATGAAATGTGGTAATTTTGGCTTTGCTCTAAATTTCTCCAAAATTTCTCTAGCCACCATTCTTGGTTTGACTACTCAAATGACATGAAAAGTGATTTCAGGAGTCATCTCCAAAATGGCAGCAATTGCAGTTGGCATATTTTGTGGAATAGTCGACTTCCTAACTGAAGTTCTTAGGGTCCTTTCTTTGACGTTGGTCACCACATAGGGCTCACATTCACATCTATGCGTCTTCAACTATTGAACTTGCTTCATTGGATGCTCTATGCTGCATCAAATGAATGCAATCAAATGCAATCTGCTTCACATTCAGTAGTCAGTTATATAACTTCTCAAACTAGATCTCCTTTTTTCTTTAATATTATTACTTTCCCTAGCAACTCATTGCCAAAATTAAAGGCATATTTGACTCCTTCCTCGATTTTGGTAACTCCTTCATCCAAGGCAGCAAATTCTCAGTGATTGGCAGATTTTAAGGTGTTCTTAAAAACAGTTACCAAATCCATCCAGAGTTTTCTTAACTCATCCTTGTAAGACATCTTGTACTGGTATATCTTACTTAACTATTCCATGTAGTGAGCACCAATTGTTGAAAATTGGTAGTTGGCTACTCTGATGATATATACCAAAGGGTACAATCCTGGTTTCTTCACCAATTATAAAAATCCTAACTTATAATTGCACAGGTTCAATATGTGCACCATTTGCTTTGTCTAATAGTATTTGATAGTTGATTGATAATAGTATGAAGACTATTATCTGTAGTTGGATAGAATACCCATTATGGTCCAACGCTAGACCTATACTTCTCTAAAAATACTCTTGATGTCAACTGTATGGACTTCTTCTCTTATCCGCCTAACTTAAAGCCACTCTCAAATCCCAAAGTTTATGGCATGTCTTTTTGTCATGTTGAGTCTGCGGAAATCATCCTCTAAGTTCAGCTTCTCTTATAAGGATCCTCAATCCTTACTCTTTATCTAACAAAATAGTCCCCAATTATCGCACACAGCAATAATTTCCTGAAGATGAATAGAACTTAAAAAACATTATTGATTTCTATTGTAATGTTTAAAAAGGTTCTTTTTTATTAATGTAATTTATCAGAATATGTTATAGAGGGAATTTGGCGCCCAACCCTCAGTTGGCGCCTCAGCCATGCATTGGCAGCTGTTGCCATTGAACTTCCCTTCATTGTCTCACCAGTGATGGTCTTCTCTATCTGGTTAGGATTCCTTTGTTGGACATGCTCAGGACTTAAAACAGACAGAGTCAGAAAACGTGTCCCTAAAGTTTCCCACTTGATCCCAGCGAACCAACCATATTTGGCAAGCGACTTGCTTAGGTAATGGGACTTGTCACCCATTAATGCAGGTCATAAAACAACTGATAGATTTGCTAGTTGCAGGTGGCATCACCTTCCTTGCAACTTGCTCATTAAAATTTTCCAATCAGTCAGTGATGAAACCTGACCAATTTGAATTGGTACACCTGATAGTTAATCATTGATCAACTATCAGATGCCCCATTTCATTGGTAAATCTGCCCAACGAGATCTTAAGCATTCACCCAGATCAATTCACAATGGATCAAAACCAGCTAGATTACCTAAAATCCCTCTAACATTATTAACCCAAAATTGGGGTCAACTAATATCAAATTCACTCACCATAGGGAATTATCCTCTAGCGATCCACGGGTATCTAGGAGGCTAGAAAGGTGGGCAAAAATCCCAACAGCAGTATATTCAAAAATGTACTTTAAGTTAGGAGAATTAAGCTTAATTAATTAAACCTTTAATTCTGATGTAGTCTTGTTCTATACCTCCAGTGATAATGATTCAGTGTAAGGGAAACCAACATAACAATATAAACTCTCCAAAAAGCTGAAGCTTTGTTGGGAACTTCCAGCGTTGGAGGATCAGGTTAATGGAAACTAACGTTCCTTTGGGCAGAGTTAGATACCAAGATTTGTGTTGCCACTTTTGTCCCAATTCCAGTATCAGACCCTTCCAATTTATACCCTGGCCTCTTGTGAGTCAGCTTTTCTTCCAGCTCCCAAACTTTCTAGCGTTTCATACTTATGGATTGCTAACAGCCTGTGAATAAATGCGCCATGAAATTGACAGTCATCAGTTTTAATGATGGGCACATTTTGTGGTGGTCTATTCAACGTTGGGGGCATCTTAGTAATCATCTGTTCAACATCAGGCACATTTTAGAGTTTCTATCAACAGAAAATTTTGGGACAGATTTTGTAGAAAATTAAATAATCTTTGGCTGACAGAAATGGAACGGGTTTGGGAAACTAGTTATTCAGTTGATGAGCGGATAAGAACCAATCCTTAATAAGTTAGGATCATATAGTTAATTATAGATGCTTGAATTTGGGAGGGAGAAAATAAAAGCAAAAATATCTGCTGGAAGATTGGTCATAATTGATTTGCCAAGGTACAAAAATAATGGGACGAGAGTAAGGTAAATTAATAAATGCATGAATTTGGGCTGGAAATGCTATTGAGTGTGATGTCTGATCAATTGGAATCAATCTGCTGAGGTACACAGATAATCGGGACAATGGTAAAGGTGAGATCTATAGGGCGTTAAGGGTATTGTGGCTGAAGTAAATATCCTATAGTTGATCAAGACCCAAATCACAACAAAACATGTGTCATTCCATAGATTAAACAAATCTTTATTTGCATAGTCTTAATGTTTATTAAACACTTTTTGTCAGTTTAAAAATAGAAGGGGGATTAGCTTAAGGGCAGAGCTAATCACAGGAGCAAAAGAAATCTACTAGGGGCTTTATTTGTCTTTACCAGGTTGTAGGAATAATGCACCAGTAGTTGCCATCTATAAGAAGAATTACATCAGGTTTGTTGCTGCAAAGAATAAAGTGTTAAACCTAAGAATCAGTGTACTTGAGGGTCATAGTGTTCAGAATGAGGGAGATCAGGAGCCCAATGTACCATATCCCTCAATAGTAAATTTTCTAGATATCACTTTAGAAAACTGATTTCCTTACAGCAGAAATAATCATTAACTATTCTACTATAGTAGTGAAATAAAGCTTACCAAGGGACATTCAAAAGCCAGATTTGATATATTTAAGTTAATAGAGCCTTTTAATTTAATGTAAAAGATCCCTAACTTCCACATTTTTGTTCAAGTTAACAGCCTATTTTATGTCTGTAATAGAAGTTGTTGGTTCATATCATCTAATCTCAGCCTTCTGATATCCCTTCAAGCCTTTAGAAGAGATGAGGATAAACAACACCAACTTCCCTTAAAGGTTTACTAAAGTATGAAAGAGAGTAGATAGATTATCTATAATTATTAACAAAGTGTCACGCCCAAAAGCTTTGTTCCAGCTACTGCTGACCTGGTAGTACTCTATCACTGATTGGTCCATGGCCTTGTCAGCAAAGCCTGTGATCAAGCCAAGTTGCTCTGTGAAAAGTTATTTATGCTCTCAATCTCTTTATTTAGCTTGGATCTATCATTTTTGGCTAGGCCATCATATTATCCTGGATGGTTTTATTTTCCTATATATAAGCTTGAGCAAATGACCTCAGGCTAAACAATTACAGCTTTTCAGGCAATGAATAGCAAGTATCAGAAAATTAGCCAAATATATTTCTCCCACAAGTATCAAAATCAGGGTCAACATTTGTTGGAGCTGGTGGATTGACTAATTACCACGTTTTGATAGTATTTTAATATAAAATATGCGGATTTGTGCTTCCTGTTGATTTGGGATGAGCTAATTCTAATTAATCTTCCGATTCTGGAAGTATCAGTGCCAACCTAGAATAGCAAATTAGGTTATTTTGATTACTGGCAGTTTATGCTGAGGATAATTGACATTTTATCAACTAATTATTAGTGTTTAACACCGGTGACTGAAGCTAAGGAAGCTAGTAATTATCTAATCTTAATTCAGATTATGATGGATTGAAGCTCAATGTTGAGGTGTTTGAGATCACTGATGATTGATTAATAATGATCCAATCATGTACTATTGGTATTACCTGGCAACTTAAGCTAAATATTTTTATAACGCCAGCAGAAAGTTGAAGATTTCAATAATTGAGTGATCAATGACCATTCCACCACCTAAGGTTCTGAATTACTGATGACTAAAGGCTGAGGATATTTGATTAAGTTTACAATAGTAGTTTATTGATGACTGGTCAGCGACTGATATTGAAGGTGAGTTAAATTAATGTTTGGTGTTTAAATGCATCCAATTAAGAGGGAATAATTGCCAGCAGAAAATTGATTGGGTGAGTTGCCAGTGATGGAAGCTGATGGATGTTGATAGGCGGGCAGCAAATTGCCAGAAAAACTCCTTAGTTTAAATTGTTGAATTTTCCTTTTGATAAAGATCACTCATGCACCCATCTTTTATTAATCGTTAGTAGTTAGGCTGCTATATTAGTAAAGTTGGGACAAAAAATCCCAATGTAGGTGCTTGGTAAATGCACTTGAAGTGGTTGGCGCTACTAACTCCCATACCTCACCCCTATAAGGAAGCCCTGATGGAACTTGACCAACCAGCCACCAACAACAAAGGACTGAGGGCTATCAGCCTTGAGGGTTGGTAGCCAGGAGCTGGGCCACCCACAATAGGGATAGACTTGCTGGTGCCACCCAAGAGGGGCTGGCAATTGGCCATGAGGAGAAGTAGCAAGGGGCCAGGCTTACCAGGAAGGGGCTGAGGACCACCTGTGAACTCCCAAGAGGGGTCAATGTCACCAAGGTGAAGTTGTTGGTATGCTGGGTTGATGGGTTGCCCTGCAGACTTGTAGTGGGAAGGTATGCTTTGAAGGCAAAACAACAAGGGTCAGCAGTCCCCATACTGTGCGGCCTGGCACACCAGCAGACTCCTAATGTAGTATGTTTAAAATTTGTGACAGAAAGCAAATTCACATAGCTTAAGCCATCGCACCATAGACCTTTGGTAGATTTGCAGTTTGAGGTTCATCTTAGAAGGCTTCTATTAATAAATCAGTTTTGTTGAGCCCTAGCCCATCAGGGAAGGGTCCACAAAAGAGTTTAAGGTTGCAGGTGAAAACTAGATCCTTAAGTCTAGTCACTCTTATTCAACCCCTTCTGTAGAAACTCCCTAGGATAACCCTGGTGGGACTAGCATTTAATCAACTAAACTTTGGTGGGGATATTATCAGGGCACATTAATATGCCTCTAAACAGCTTACCATGAAACAATTATGTCTATGTCAAAGCCTCCAAAAGGTTTATCCAGCAAAACAAATTTATATGGTGAGTTGGGAGCTATGCATCAGGCTTACAAGCTTTTATTGGGGTATTCAGTAGGGGACTTTTTTCATACGATTTCAAAGGCTACTTAGATTCTGATGGGGCACATCATCACCAACCCGAGTACCCGGTTTTGGGGTTGCCTCTCAACCTTACAAGGCCATCAAATATGGGTTATCCTTTTAAAGTCAGGAATCATAATTATAACTTTAGATTACCCTGGTTTCCAATTATCCCAATTTATGCCATCAATCAAGTTCCAGTGGCCGTAAATATTTCCAGAGGGTGTTAAAGTACCACTCTAGCAAGATGAGAGTTGCACGAATAACTTCCAAACCAACCTTGACATTGTAATACGTATAATTTTAGGTCCCTTTAGAGCGGGCATGGATACATTTGACCCCGGGTCCGTTCCTTTGCCGTCTCACCAATTTTTTACAATTACTGAATATCCGTTTCCAACCCCATCTATTACCCTTATAGGGCCCTTTTGGCCTATCTTGGATTCCATCCCTTGTAATTGAGCCCTTGGGCCTTTCCAGGATAAGGCTCCCACCTAATCCAGAAACCCCCCAACAATAGATCCATGCCAGTATTGACTACCAAACCTGGTAACCTGAGCTCCGTCAGCACATAGCCAGCCGCAGGGTTGTAGTTCATACCGTTAAAGGAAATGAAGTTTCAGCGCTCGAGTTATAGTTCAGCAATCAAATGTATAAGGCATTCATACAGATGTAATTCTTTATCGCGACGGTAGCATTCAACGCGCGATACTAAAAACTCTGATCAAAACAAATGGCAAGCACTTTATAACACGAAGGCTAGACTTTATGAACGTGCCAATTGGAATCGCAATTAGCCAGATGTTTGTACAAAAGCAAATCAAAGCGGAGTGGCGTAAATGCTTCGAGTGAATAGCCAATCATGAACTTAACCAAACCCATAAAAGGTCAGGAGCCGAGGCCCTGGCGCTTCCTTCGAATCTCAGCCTGGATAGGATCGACGATGCCACCTCCATTCGCCCCCAAGGCCTGGCCGGGTGCCCAGCCCATCTGAGACAGCAACCGATGGCCGACATTTGTGGGGTCGATGGGTGGGGCCGAAGAATTCGCAGCTGGCAACGCCCTGGGCTGCTTTTGAAGAAGAGCTCTGGAAGGGGGAGACTCAAGCCTGCGCCCAATCAAAGCCTCAACTTTAGCAGCATCGGGCAAACCAAAGCCGGACTCCGGTTTCAGCACTCGTATGGGTTGCCAACAAACCCGAGGCATAATCACTTCAAGGCAGTAAAGATTGGCCAAGGCGATGACCTTTCGCCGATGTGGCCTATCAATTAAAGGGAACTGCAGCTGCTTGCGGTGAGGGTTACTCAACATTTCGTTGATGGCGTCATTAGCGGAGAACAGGCAGGAGCCCTTGATGGTGACGGAATGGCGGCGGTCCTCTTTTGGTTTCTTGTCCGGCCCAAATTGCGGTTGGTTGGGTTTGCCTTTGGGAGTGGGGCAGATGGAGTCTGGCCACAACGACTTGTCAATATGGTTCTTGAGCTCCTTGGTGAGAATCTTTTTGGCAGATTTGGGCAAAAATATAAAGGCGCATCCCAACCCTTCTTTAAAGCCTTGGGCCCATTCTTCCCCACGTTCAGATCCTAAGGCAGAATTACCGCAAGGCATATCGACAACGGGATCTGTTTCTTCCTCCAGGCAAACCTCATTGAACTTGTGATTCATATCATCAACTGAAAGGTTATCCGCGTAATCCTGCAAGGCCTCTTGGTAGTGAGCTTCTCGTGTTTGGCTGTCGTTTACGCCGGCCATCCCGTTGAGGACGATGAAATTAGGCTCCACGTCCTGTCGAGTAGGTAAGCCCACCAAACTAGGATCGCCCGTGGTGTCGATACGAAAAACCTCATCTTCGCAATCGGGAGAACTGGGATTCGTATCCTCCACTCTTTCCTCCTCCACTACGCTGTCAATTCCCTCCTCGAAGCTTGCTTTACCTGCAATTAAAGCGTTCGGGCCATCCGATTCTTCAGTATTATCTCTCGGCTGCTAAAAGTCAGCTTGAATACCACGAATCTGTACTTCTACTAAACCAGAACGGTTTTTGTTGCTTCCAAAATTTAACTTTGGTGATTTCTCTTCATTCATCTCTATCCACAGCTGGTAAGCAAAGACAAAGTGCAGATAGAAACCCTTACCGTAAATAATTCGCGCCTCAGATTCCTTAGGGCCAACAACTTCCACCTGCTCACTCCTTGGTCACCATTAAACTCTCCTTTCTCAGGATTCTCGGGGTTTGAATCCACACGGTTCTTGCTAGAGGGGATGAAGTTGATCCGTGGGGTCCCACTTCCCTTCAGTTTCCCTACAACCCTCTAAACTTTAATAGGGCTCCGATGCTATTACTTTCGACAAGATGAAAAGTTGAAAAGGATAATTAAAAGCCCAAACCAAAAACAGTGAGCAGATGGCTAATGTGCATATATTAATGCGCCTAGAGCGAGCACCTATGAAGCAACTAAATTCACCCTAGTAAACGCATCCGGGTCAAGTTAAAAATCCGGTATCAGGTATAAATTCAAAAAGGCTCGGGGTTAAACGTGATAATGAGCCAAACCCAGTACCCATATAACCATTACATTTAAAAGAGAAGTATAAACACGATCCAAAGTAAAACCCAAAGTATATCAATGGTCACATTTCTACAGTACAGATGAAAGCGTACCTCGGTCCCCAGTCGAGCCGTGCTTGCTACGCCCACCCAACTTTCGCCTACTGCTAAAAAACTCTAGCTCTGGTCCATCAAAGTATGGGTCATGGTTAAAGTTGGGGTCCCCGCGGTTGCGCCAGTGTTTAGCTTTACCCTTGGGGTTTGGGCCGGGCTTGTGCCTTTTAGAACCTGGGGCGGCGTTCGCCCGCTGGGCCAGGATCTGCAGCACCGTATTGATATCCAGGTGAGGTTTATTTTTCTTCTTTCCCATCCAGTTAAACCTAGGGTAGAGTAAGGAAGGTTTGGAGGATACTAAAGGGAGGGGTGAATGTAATCTCTGGAATAGCTTGCTTTATTGAAGCCAAATGACTAGTTAGTTTAGAATCAACCTATCGTCCCTAATAACTTTAAAGCTTTGATTTTTAAAGCTTAATTGTTCCTACCAGTTTTAACCGAATCTGGCATCAAACTCCACTCTGACTCGAATCGGCCGATAGAATTCTGCATCATCAAATCGGTAATTTAAATGCCACTTATAAAACTGAAATGTCAAAAAATTATTAAAAAAGCTAGATAAAACAATCGCTGATAGCAAAAGACCTGGCAGTAAGAGCAATATCAGATATATTGGGGTTAAATTGATAGATTTAGCTATAAATAATAACTAGGTGACCCACATCTAGTACTAAAAAAAACTAGGTGACCCATGCGAATACTTCGCATCACTTCTGGTAATAGGATTCCTTATACGACTATCCTATGGATAGTAATTAATCAATAAAAATAGATTATTGCAAATAACGAATGATGCAAACTGGTATTAACATAACAAATGAATCAGATGTAGATTAAGAGAATTAGATTCTATCTTTTATAAATAGTCAAATAATAAAATATAATTTTTAAATAAAAAAACTAATTTTGAAGTTGTGAAAATATTAATAAAAAATTAGTAAATATACAAATAGTGTGATGTATATTTCAAAATAAATTTTTTTCTAATTCAAATGAAAATATTTTTCACATTATTTGTATATTTACTAATTTTTTAACAAAAAACTTACTATTTTTATAAGAAAATTTACTTTTTTTCAGAAATTATGACAACAAACGCTTGCTACCTCAATATTATTGAGGTTAGAATAGTGCTCCACTGCTTTTGCAAATGTTGTATTACTTGTTTTAATTTGATTGACACGTTGTTTATACATTTATACGTTGTTTGTACGTTATTTATACGTTTATTCTATTCAGACTTCGGCACCACCATGACACTTTATACATGTAATTTTTAAATGAAATTTTTAAAATATAAGTTTTAAAATATAATTTTTTAATGAAAACATTAATTTTAAATATTTACTTATTTTTTGTCATTAGTGGTAAAAATAATCTTCAAATGGTGTATCAAACATTAATTTTGATACAGTATTAAGAGAGATATTTCTTTTTTTAGTACTAGATATTAAGAGAGATATTTCATACCAATAAAAATACACATTTGGGGACCATCTAGTACTAAAAAAATACACATTTGAGAAATAATATAATACTATCTTTGCTAACTCTAACTTTATAAAATTTATCTTAGTTTACTTGGCTAATAAAATCAAATTAAGATGCGATATCAACCTGGAAAATTATCTATATACAGAACATTATCCTAGTTAGTAGATCATTTATTTTTAGGTTTTCTACAAGCTAGTTTTAAGATCCTTTATCAAATACATATTTCTTTAGTAATCAAGGCGGGTCAACCTTGGGATAAATATACTACAACGAGATTTTTTATCACCAGTACAGGTTTCAAACATGTGTTGAACAAAACCTGTACTAGAGTGGAAGCATGCATTACCCTGCCAGGCTAACCACCCTTATCAAATATATATTTCAGTTAATTAATTAAAATGGAAATTTTCTTTTAAGATTGATATGACAAAAAGTTTGTCTTATATTTATATTAGAAAATGTATATTTAGACTAAATATGTTTCTAAATTATAACACATACCATCACCCCATTTAGCTTGCAACCTAAATACAAGAGATCAGGCATTTAAAGCTAGTGTAATAGAAATATATAGTAGGTACATTTACTCTGTATATAACTTGGGTACACTTATGCTTTCAAGGTATATAATATTTACTTTTTTTAGATTATTATATACAATTTTTCCTTCAATTTCAACATTTTGCACTTCAATTTCAACATTTTACATTTCAAATTTCAACATTTTGCACCACAATTTCAATGTTTTGCATCTTAATTTCAACATTTTATATTTATAATTTAAAATTTTACTAATTAATTTCAACGTTTTTAGTGTTAGTGATTGTATTATATCTAGTTCTAGCTACAGACTCATTGATTTCCTCAGCATCAGTATTTTCTCTTGGTAGATTATAATATAGCTTAAGGGATACACAATTATCTTTCAATAGGAAAAAAGAGCAGGAGATAATATACTTACCTCTATTTCAGTGCAAATAATAATGTAAAATTAGTTTAGAATTGTGTTGAAATTGATTTGCAACACATTGAAATTTAAATTAACTAAATATTGAATTTTAATATAAAATATTGAAATTAAAATACAAAATATTGAAATTTTAATAAAAAAATAATAAACCTGAAATGCAAAACATTGAAATTGAAGTGCAAAATGTTGAATTTGAAGGGAAAATGGTATAGAATACACCCACTATGATTTATCATAATTATAATTAATATTATATGGTAATATTGATACTGGAATTTTAGTTAAAAACCAGAAAGATACCTTGATTAAAATTATATATTAACAAAGCAAACTTATACCTTATATATAAATTGGTAATCTAAATTGAATCAACTCAGAAAGTTAGTACTTTGATATAAGAGATTTATCAATAAAAATTGTCATAAGGTAATCTTTGAAAACACCTTTATTATATCCACTATAGTTAGTAAGATATTTTTACCATAAAATGTCATTGGCTAAATAATTCTTTTAGATATAATATGAATACTACTATAAAAGATATAGTTAAATTAAGATATACTATCTATATAGATTTAAGTTTCTTGACTGAGTTATAAACCAACAGGTGATTTACTTGTTAGCTTTTATATGATATTATTTGACTATTTATAAAAGATAGAATCTAATTCTCTTAATCTACATCTGATTCATTTGTTTTTAATACCATTTGGTTAAATTTGACCTTTTTATCTACTAAAGGTGAAAATTAATTTGGAGATATAAATTAAACTAAATATATCTTTCTCTGATATTGGTCTAACTATAATACCTCTGATAGCTTTTAACTTTAGTTTAATGTAAACTAGATAACTAAGAGGGTGGTTAGCCTGAAAGGGTAATTCCTGCTTCCATTCTAGTGCAGGTTTTGTTCAACACATATTTGAAACCTGTACTGGCTACAAAAAAAATCTTGGTGTGGTATATTTGTCCCAAAGTTGAACCACCTCAATTACTTAAAATAGATAACTAAGGCTGTATACAATTATATGATTTAGGGTTTAATACTATCTCCATACAAGTATATAGCCAAAATATACTGTTTTATGATCTGGTCTATAAAAAAGTAGATGAGGTGGGTCAACTGGTCAATCTTGGGACAGATATAAAATGCCAAGTTTTTAACCTGTGCTGGTTTCAAACCTGTTTCAATTGATACCTAACCCAGAGTGGAGCAGAAATCACCTGCTATGCTATCCATTACTCAATCTGAGTCTATAAAGCTAGATCAATTTATCTTTATAAATTAGTATCAATCATTATAGTCTCAATTAAACCTTTCACTGATTTTCAAAAATCCTTTATTTTTTTGCCCCTAAATTTGGCAAAAAACTTCTTAGCCAAAGTTTACAATTTGTATGATTATTTTGGTCTCTGTCCATAAAATAGGTATTCAATAAATTTTTAAAAAATTGTAAAAAAAGTATACTTAGAAGGGGGACTATGGTATAATTACCAACATTTATGGATTAGATTGTCTTATCATGTATGATTAATCATTTGTTTGCTTAAAAGTGTGCCTAAAAGATAATCTTTACTCATTATAATATTTTTCAAAGCAGCCAACTGCACACAAAGCAACTGAACATTTACCACAGGGTATCCAAATATCTTTTATTTTTTAAATTTAAACTTCAATATATATTTCCTTATTTTATCCAGCTTTACAGATATATATATAACCCTTATTTCTTGGACATGTATATACATCTTTAGGTTTACATCACCCTCATTTTTTGGACACATATATAAAATTTAAGATTTATATAAGCCCCTATTTTTTAAATGCTTATATATAGAAAATCAATGAAAGTTTAAATTACTGAGCTAAATTTAGAATGTTAAGAACTCTCATCATAAACTTTGATTAGATATCAGTTATTTGAATATAAAATTAAGCTAATTATATGTCAGGTACTTGCCTTTTACAGTGATTACATTTAATACTTAGCTCATGTAAGGATGCTTTAATAAATATAAGTGCATTTACATGCTATTTCAAATACTTAAAATTTTTCATATGACTGCTTTTAAATTTAAATATAAATTTACTATATATTAACAAGATGATATACTTTAATTAAAGCATAGGAACTTAATATACTGTTATACTAAACATTGTAGAATAGAATCAATCATCTAATATCATTTTTGTATAATATTCTATCAACATAGTAAAGATATAAAATATAATTCTCTTAGAAATCTAAGTATTTAATAGATATATTTATATAAAACTTTATACTATGAGACAGGACAAACAGGAGACAAGCACCACCAAAGATATTAAAAAGTAAGAGAATTAAATTGTTTAATAAAAAAATTACCTATAGAACTTAAGCTACTTTAACCTTGCAATTTTCTTGGTGAATTATTGTGTTAATTCAACTTCAGTCAGAAATTGGCTCATTGATTTACTTTCTGCCAATCTAAGTGTCACGGAGCTTACTGATAAGAAAATTGCACTGGCACTCAGGATGAGTTACCACCCAGATCAACAACCAGAATATCTCTGGTACAGCTTTCCATATTGTAGGTTACAGAAAGGTTAAGGAAACTGTGAGAACTAGCCAGGAAATCCTAAAATTGGAAATCACAGCCACTAAATGGTGGTGAACTTCTTAATTTTACAAATTAAATTAGATTTTAAGTTTTTAAAAAAATTAAGGAGCAGTAAGGTAAAAAATGGAGTTACATTAGAACCTGTTGAGGACCACTGCCTTATGAGCTCACTGAATAGAGAACTTGAACCAGTTGCTTTACTGTCAGGAATATCTTTGCAATTTGGTCATAGCAGATCACTACCCTGAATTGCTACCAATGGCAACTTGGATCTGACCTGCCCAGCCAAATTGATATACAATTCCTTTAAAAGATTTTTTTATTCTGCTAAGATTGTGCTTGTATCAATGATGACAACCCCTTCAGTAGACAGCAGGTTGCACCCAAAGACAGTCCAAGTATGGGCAGTCACATTGTGTATTGAAAGGGTTTATCACACTTGTATTTGTTGGGGATAAGCTCACCATTGCCAGCAATGAAGGGGGACAGCGGATGGGGATTTCTTAGCCCAATATTGAATTGATCAATTTATTTTTATCAGTTATTGTTTTATTTGGCTAGTGGAACTCAAACTGGTGGAGGGAACCTCTTATTGGGGAAAAATGTTATGAACCTTCTGCTGGAGATGGCTTCTAACCACCACCACCTCCCAACACACCACCCAAATTTACTTCACCAAATCCTGGGAGGTGAGCTGAGAAGATAGAGATGCAATCTATAAGGGATATGCCACCACCCGCCTCTCATCTACCAAATAGGCTAAAACACCCTGGGTGATGAGAGGGATAGCCACCTGGTTTATCCCCTTCTTGGTCCAAAATAGGTATTTCTTCCAATTAGGCCTCAAGGGTTGCTTTCCCAGACTAATATTATGGCTGTCAAGCTGTAATTGTGTAAAGGTTAGGATCTGAACTCAAACTCCACTGTGGTAACTGGACGCGCTACTGACTATTTTACCACCCATTTAATATACACGTTTTAATACACGCTATATACATTTTTATTTTTAACATATACAACAAATTAAAGTTATTCAGATTAATATCTTAACTAATAGATAGATTAATAAATAAGTTACTTATCTGCATTATAATACCAAGCATCAGCGTTATAATATCTTTGCTCATCTGTAAGTTAAATGATATCCTATATGAGATATCTTTCAGATAATGGTATTTTTATAGCTTATATACTCAAGTTGATCTACAATTTTTATAGGTGTTTATTTACTAGATTTTATAAACAATAGAAACTATCTTACAAAAATTATTTTATAGCATTTAAATACTAGTCTATATGCAAAACTTTATCTAAAAATAACTTTGATACATCACTAATATGATCTAGATACAAGTAACACTATTTTTAATGAAAAAGCTCTTTTTTAAATCACTTTTTGATCAAATTAAAACTTTTAAGTGTGATAAATACAACAAAAGTTGAAGTCCATCCATTTAAATTTCAATGTCAAGGATATGTTGCTGGCTGCCCCATTTGAGGTTGTGTCACGCCACATCCTGACAATTTTAGTCTCTGCTGAAGCGCACCTGTGATGGCTTTGCTAGAACTCCTAGTTCCAAAGGTCACTTTTGTATGTATGGGTAGCGCCCCCTCCACTTGGACTGGGTGGTGTTACCGTTCCCATCAAAAAGGGTCCAAAAAGGCCAGCTGCCCCTCTCATCTTACAGGGTGAACTCACTATGTGGTGAACAAGCACTGGGTAACAGCTTTCCCTTTGAAGACTCCGCTACCCATCCCCACGTTAACTTCAGCTAATTTAGTATGGAGAATTAAGTGAGTTTATGTTGAGATATCAGAAAGTCAGCATCCTCATGGGGCAAAAAGTACACTGAAGTCAATGGCAATAAGCCTTTGGCATTAAGTCCTGAGAGCCCTAAACTATCAGCAACAAAGCTCAACGGGCACGTACTTTCTGTAATTGAAGTTTCAAGTGTCAAATTGGTGGCAAAGCTCATAGATGGCATTGGGCCATTGGAAAAAATGTTGCCACCAGTTTTAACCCTACCCCTAAAATCATCAGCATCTCCATCCAACAATTTTAGCTTGGCCAAATGGATGACATAGTGACCAGGTGTGGGCAGATTGGGTGTCCCAAACCCATTCCCAACCTCATGTGACTGCCCCTACATAGGGTGGCCTGGGATGTTCCTGCTGCCCATCAGGTGAGATGCCATCACTCTAGCTGTTAAAACTGAAGAAAATTGGTAATCTTGGCGCCCATGTACAAACCAACAGCAACTCAGACCAGCACTGACATTTTTGAAGTTGGTTCAAAATAACTTGTTTTACCCCTCACTTAAAGTTCGCCAGGTTGGCAAAATCTTCAATGCCCCAAATCTGCACTTTTCTAAACTATTCCCCATTTGATTGTTTGTTTAAGCAGTCGTAACACAATGAGGAAAATAGCAGTCAATTTTCTTATTTTACAATTTATTGAAAATTTTCTTGTGCTCCAATTTCTTTGAATAGTTTCAAACCTTTCTTTGCTGAACCCCAGCGACATCTCCAATGTGGCCTCATGGGCCTTATATTGACTGGGCAATACTGGCCATGTTATTAACTCTGGTTCCTGCCACCGTCAATTGGGCTTATCATGTGAAAAATTTCGTAGGACTCTCCCTGATTGTGGAGGACATCCGTCAGCAGGATATCAGTATCCTGTGGGCCCAGCTATCCCCACTCCAGGCGAGAATCCACCCCCTCACCAATGTCATCATATCCAGTTCCCCTATGGAGACCCCAAACTACAAATCTAATTGTGTAACTCCCTACGCCAAGGAACTTCAGGCCTGGAGCTACAACAGCCTGATTCCTCACTGAGTTGCTTTTTACGCTCATGGCATGTTAGCGCTCAATTATTACCTTTCTTCCCGCACACTATAACGTTGTTTGAGCGGCAATTCCTTTGGCATTCTGGATCATCTTTTAGTGTTTTTGCATCTTAACTGGAAGGACAGTCTAAACCCTATCTGCAGTCTTCATGACAACTTTGTCAAACCTCAGGTCCTAGATCACCATCTTGTGCATACCCAGGTGAAGCTTTAAAGCCCCGTGGCTCGCCTCCTGAGCAACCTGCTTTTGACCTTCAGGTCAAGTATGATAACCTACCCCCTTATTTGAGTACTGCTATCATTGAGATAGCCCAGGCAGTGTTTAATCCTGCCAGTTTCATAAATTTCAATCCCTTTAAAGGTTACTACAACCTGGATCTCTCTAGTGAATCCCAGACCATGTCAGTGGCAATGATGCTGCTAATTTTCTAAAAAATTTATCTCTACCACCCACACTTGGTTGCTGGCAGACACCAATCAGGGTGGTTCAATTTTCCAGGTTGCCTCTCATTTCTCCACTGAGCAGCTCCACCATAAGATTCTTGAGAATTTAGCTGCTTGTGATGATGATCACATCATTCGGTTTGTGATTCCTAATGGGGCAAGCTGCCTTGCAGGGCTTTTCACAAATGCAACAATCTTTTCATCTACTGAAAAACCCGCCTTCAATTCCCCCTGTTTTATGATATTCTATGCTTCAAACACTCATTCTGGGCCATGTGGGGAATGGATGCACCATCTGCCCCTTGTGCCTCAGTTCAGACCACTTCTAGCATTGTGCCCTTCACTTTCCACCGCTGAAGCCTCCAATCCTCCTCCCTCCAGCGTTACCCCGCTGCCAATATGGAAAGGTTTTAAATGTTGGTGATGATCCTCTCTTCCCCCTTCAAACATTTCAGGCACTGGTCCTAACGCGCCAGCTAATTTGACTCATTCTTTTCAAACCATGCAGGAACCAATTGCTGCTCAGATCTCTGTGAAATCATCTTAATATGTAATTTAAGGAAATCTTTACTCCTGACTCCAGCCAATCAGCTCCTGTTGCTGGACCAAGCTTACCTATTGTAGTGCGTGAGACAAGCACGCTACTTGAAACCTTATAATAACTTCCTGGAACTTCTTTGTTTTTTTTAATCGCATGTCCTCTGTTCTATAACAAAATCAATTTTGCAGAATTTTGTACAGAGAACTATATATAATACTCACTATCACTTCAATTATTATGATAGTAAATCTTTACTACAAGAGGAGTTTCTGAAAAATTGAGATAATTTTAGGAAAGTGATGATCCCTTATTATTGTAATAGGAAAGAATTTTTAAATCAATCTCCTAAAAGCAGAATAACGTTGTCCTTATGCTGGGTTCAAAATAGTTGGGGAGCTCAATGGGTATAATGAGTACAATAGAATGATTTTACCTATCTAAAGGGAAAAGGTGAATTAGAGGGCAAGGGTCACCGTTTGACAGATCTGGAATCACTAGGAGGCCCAAGAGGTAAGATCATTGTTAACACAGTTTAAATAATGATTGTGGCGCGTTTATTTCCATTAGGATCAGTAACAATTTGTCCGGTGATTAATTATAGTGAATCAATGCCAATGACGACATTTCTCCCTCAATTAGTAAATCATCTACTTTTGGCACTTAAGGGAGCCTAGTAGTCATAGTAGAGCTTGAGAAACTTTGTATGAACTTAATTGCCAATCTTCTTTAAACAAGTTCTTTATAGTGTAGACGCCAATGGATGAACGTTTCAGGATTACATAGGGCCCTTTTTAGAGTGTTGCCATTTTTTGTGTTTGTCCAATCCCATAATGTCACAGTAGGATACAAGATTACCTTCCTTGAACTTGTGTAAGGCTCCTCAATGTAAATCATCCTGTGTATTTTGGCTAATTTTCCTAGTCATGGAATATCCATAGGCTTAAGTTTGGATCTTGATCAACGCTCTAACAAGGCGGTTGAAGTGTTCATTTGTCCATATCTCATCCTCATCCTCAACAATAAAATATAGTAAGGGGGGCAAGGAAGGTTGCTGACCATAGAGAAGTTTAAAGGGGAAACCAGTAGCGCTATAAAGCCAATGTTATAGGTGAATGTAGTTGGTCTAACATAAATGCTCCAGTGTTAGGTGAATAATAAAGTAAAATTACAATGATTTGTTTTTAGGTTATGTTAACTCGCTCAACAGTTCCATTAGTCTCTAAATGATATGGGTCATAAAGAACCCTCTAAGCCCATTATCCATAAAATTTTAAACTTTTAGACATAATTTTTGGTCACGTTAATGGTCAAGACAAAATGAGGCCACCCTGCCTAATAATGATATGCTTTAGAATAAACCTAGCCGTGGTGACTGCTTCAACATTGCATAGTGGTTTAGCCTCAACTCACTTAGTAAACTGGTTGATAGTTACAATAGATACTAATGATTGAAGATGCTTGTCGGAATTTGAGATAACAAATGAATCTAATTATTATTTTTAGATTGGGCCGTACCAAATCAGCTCCCAAACCAAACTAAGCAAAATTTACTTCAGGATCCTCCTCCCCTATTCCTGAGTCATGTGGGGCGGCGTTTCCACCAATTTGGTCAGATGGGTGGCGAATTCCTTTAAGGATGCCCACAAAGCGTCCAATCCAGAAGATAAGGAAAGATCCTGAATAGATGGGGCTGAAACAATCCCTGAGGCACCAAGTCCCCACTCACCCTATAAATATTGACACCTTTTGACTTAATAAAACACTTGGTATTCTAATCCAATTTTCACGTTTCTTTCTCAGAGCCTTTTCCAAATTTCCAGCCTCAAGACATCTTTGAACCTTGGTGACAGTCTAAAGAACTGTAGCACCAACAAGCGTGGTGCTCACTACAGGGGGCTCTGAGCTGTCCTAAGTGAAAACGTCTATCACAAACAATGGAAAATACTAGCAGCCCTGAAGACCAATTGGCTGGTCAGTTGAGTTGCATTGATAGAAGGGTTAGTACCTTTCAATATGCAACACCACCCTCGCAGCCTGAGAGGTTAGAATTCTGGGCCACATTCCAACCCTCTCTGCTCTCTTTTGATGGGAGCCAATACCAACTTTAGTCAAAAACCTTAACAATGTCATCCAATAATTAATAAATGGCATCTACTCCGTGGGCACCCACTTCAGCCACTCACATGCCTCTTCTGTAACTTCCGCCATGTGGGACCTCTATGACTTGGCACTGCTGCTGGCAGAAGAACTCGCCCTAGGACCTGAACGCTACCTTTGCAACTTTGTCAACCCAGCTATCCATCACCTCCTCCAACTGGTTGAGTTAAACCATCAAAAAGTCTTCCAGAAACTGTATCTCAATTAAAGCTTACACTCATACATCATTGCCTTCTATGACGCTGCCTCCTCCTTCATGCATGACAACCGTGAAGCCATTATTGATAACCAACGATTGATTAATGAGGTCTAAAACAAATTTTAATATTATACAGCGGAATATCTGTCTACCTCAAGGATCAACTGCGTTAAAACATTCAGCTTCTTGAGGCAACTTGGAATCAGCATCTACTCCAAGTTGAAGAACTGGTACAAGCCCTACAACAGCACTATTGGGAGCTGCCTCATGTGACTACCCCTTCATGAGTGCAGGACCTGAAGGGCGTCAAGGACCCAGGGGACCAGAGGGACCCCGTGGGCCTCAAGGGCCCTCAGGCCCCTCAGCACCTGGTGGCCCCGAAGACCCATGGAAGAGGGATGTGATAACAGCCCTGGCTGCCCTACATGATCAAATCCAAAATGTAGCGCTGGGATGCAGACTCTGATCAGATGGAGTCCCCCTCAACCCTAGGGTATCCATCGAGGCATTGTCAGATGAAATGTACAACTTCAGTGCCTTTACCAATCTTATGGACGCCCGCATCACCCAGCTTGAACAAACTTATCAAGGGTTTGAAACCCATTTGACCATCCTCAAGAGCCAGCTTCACCTTTAGAGCACCGAGATCCAATCCTTAAAGGAGCAGTTGGCTACTAAGGCTTCTGTTTCCTCCCTCAAATGAAACTGGGACTACATACAAGAAGACCTTGAAAAAAAAAAAAAAAAAAAAAAAAAAAAAAAAAAAAAAAAAAAAAAAAAAAAAAAAAAAAAAAAAAAAAAAAAAAAAAAAAAAAAAAAAAAAAAAAAAAAAAAAAAAAAAAAAAAAAAAAAAAAAAAAAAAAAAAAAAAAAAAAAAAAAAAAAAAAAAAAAAAAAAAAAAAAAAAAAAAAAAAAAAAAAAAAAAAAAAAAAAAAAAAAAAAAAAAAAAAAAAAAAAAAAAAAAAAAAAAAAAAAAAAAAAAAAAAAAAAAAAAAAAAAAAAAAAAAAAAAAAAAAAAAGGCCTGCAGCGATGGCTAGATCAGAAGGCTCCCATTGACTATGCGGAGACTGAGATCTCAGAACTGGTGCCCATCCATGGCATTGTCACCCTTTTCACTACTATTGTAACTAACTTCAAACCTAGTTTTAAGAAAAATTTTACCCCCAGACAGGAAAGCATCGCCTCCTTTCTATACGCCTATGAGAGTTCCATGGAAGAGGCCACTGATCAGCAGAAGGTGAAGCATATCTACTCCTGCCTAGACAGCACCGCCTGGGTGATCATGACCCTCCATTTGAAGGAGTGCATCACCTGGGAACAGGTCCATACAGCCTTGCTCCAAGAGTTCTGCAGCAAACAAACCCTGGCCAATCAAAAGCATGCATTAACGGGCATCCTACTGAATAAAGGAGAAAACCCCATGGAGTTTGCCAACCGATTTTATGCCCAAGAACAACCCTTGGTCACTACAAATCATATCACCCTAGATGACGCTATTACTCGCTGTCATTTCTGCTTTGGGATCCTACCCTGATGTTCAAATGCATATGATCAAGAAGAAGAATGGGTTTATCTGTATTCAAGAGATCAAGGAAGCACTTAACGAGATCCCTTCCTTGACTATACACTATAAGGCTACATCTACAGGCCCTCTAACCGCCCTAGGGTCCATGTGGTTGAAAACCAGAAGAATCCATGACCACGATGCACCTACTGTAATGGTTTCAGACATAGTGCCAAGACCTTCTGGAAAAAACTTACCGAGGAGATTGGAAAAGGGCTGTCAGCATGAAGACGAGGAGCTCCATGATGACATCCCTACCCAGCCTCAAAAATCCTCCTTAAATGAGCCTGGAACCGTCATACATGAAGAGAAGTTTCATTATCTAATGAAAATAACGAAGTTAATACTTCTTACTCTTCTTCTGATGACTCTCCCATGTCCTTACATTACCACCCCAGTTTAAAACTGGTTACCTGAGTCGCAGTCCAGGTTCACAAGATTCTGGTCCTTGCCATAGTTGACAGTGGCTCCCCCATGAGCGTCATATCTTCCAACTTGATGAAGCACGTCAAGATCGCTCTGGACTTGCCACACTATATAAAATATGGCATGGCCAGCCCACAGTGTACCCGGTCTATAGGAGCTTATTCCTATCTGCCATTACGGTTTAAGAAGCTTGCTGATATTACCCCTGCATTCGCTCTAGATAACTCAAGTTATGACCTGCTCCTCAGGACTCAGTTCCTTTGAGACTATTCAGTGGTGCTCCATTACAATGGCGGCTTTCTATCCCTACTAGGGCATCAAGTCCCTCTGATATTCAAAACTTCTTGTAACTCTAAAATGGAGGTCAAAGCCTGGGCCTGTCTACTAGAGAATTAGGGCTGAAGCAATCAGCTTGAGTATCATATCAGGGGCTCTCGAGTCTGACTGCCCCTCCTGCTGTTGATGGACATAAAGCATGCCGATCTACTTACCTAGGGTGACTACAATACCTATGAAGTCCCAAGTCATTGCTGACACCCAGGTCCATGTCAACATTCCCTCAGGATACCTATTGGAAATCCGAGGCCTAGACAACCCATCAACGAAGGAGGTGCTGACCTGCCCAGAGATACTTGATCCAGCGTATGCCAGATCTATATCCGTGTTGCTGGCTAACCTCACTGACAAACCCAAAGTCGTAGATTCAAGCAGTCCTGCCGCCTATGTCCGCCTTTTACCAATAGAGGCTGTTGCTGATGTTCAAAGCTTTGAGGACTTGAGGAATTTCAGCTTGGAGTTGCCACCTTCAGTTAGCCTGGTTGACACCAATATCAGGAAGGACCTCTCAGACAAGCAGCAACATAAGGTCCAAGAGTTGTTGGAGGAGTATTCGGACCTATTATCAACCTTGAACAATGACTTCAATAGAATGAATGGAGTCCTACACCATGTGGAAACTGGGGACGCTCCCCCTTTCCAATCCCAGCCTTACCAAAAGAGCAAGGTCAAAGAGGCCCAGGTGACAGTGGAACTCAGAAAGCTACTCGACGCTGTACTCCTGGTACCATTGAGCAGCCTTTGGGCCTCCCCTCTTCTGCTGGTTTTAGAAGAAGGATGGTAGCCACCGGGTGGTGATGGATTAAAGATGACTTAACTCCATCACCAAGAAGGACAGTTATCCTCCGCCCCTAAATTGACAATTCCCTCCGTCTTATTGCCAGTTCTCAGTACTTTTTGGCCATAGACCTCACCAGCGGATATCGGAAGGTTGAGCTTGCCCCCAAAGACTGAGCCAAGTGCGCTCTTATTACCAACGAGGGGCTATTTGAGCCCACCAGGATGCATCAAGACCTCCTTAACGCCCAGGCCTCTTTCCAATGTGCCATGGATGGGATTCTTGGGGACTTGAAGCTCTCATGCGTCCTCATCTACTTGGATGACATTACCATCTTCTCATAAACCTTTAATGGACATGTCAAGCATCTCAGGGAAGTCTTCAAATGACTTTGGAAGGCCTCTATCAAGCTCAAACCTTCTAAGTGTTCTTTCTTACAATCTGAGCTAGAGTTTTAGGACATAAAGTCTCTAATCATGGCATCCAGCCTATACCAAACAAAGTCAATGCCATAGAAAAGATGTCATGCCCCCAAAGCTTAAGAGATATCCAGGTCTTTCTCGGCATGGTAGGCTATTATTATCAGTTTATCCCCCGGTTTAATAACCTAGACAAGCCACTGTTTTATCTCCTACAGAAGAATGTGCAATTCGAGTGGTGGCCTGAAAAGGAACAGGCTTTTAATGCCTTATGTACAGCTCTATGTACCTCACCCATTCTAGTTCACCCGCGCTTCAACCAACCCTTTTTGTTGATCACAAATGTGAGTGACATTGCCGTCGGGGCTATCCTATCCCAACATGATGAAAAACAGGGCAACCATCCCATGGCCTACTTTAGTAAGACGCTAAGTAAAGCTGAGTGGAACTACAGCGTTACCAAGAGGTAATGTCTAGCCATATTGCTAGCCATCAAGCATTTTTGGCCTTATCTCTACAGTACCCATTTTAATATTATTACAGAAAATCCTCGCTCTGGTGGCTCCAACAAATGAAAGACTCTGATGGTCGGCTAGCCAGGTGGGCTTTATGACTACAAAGCTATAATTTCTCCATCATCCATTATGCAGGCGCAATTCACCAGAACGCAGATGGTCTCTCTTGGATGCCGGTACTAGCAGCCTTGACCCCAAAGGAGGATCAGCTATATGATCTGATAGGTCAACCTGAGCAATGGAAGTTGGAAGCTCCTAAAGTCCTGGCTGAATTCCGCAGAATGACTCAATACACTCAAATCAAGGATGTGATGCTCTACAAGAAGGTCAACAAGAAGTAACTCCCCTATGTCCACCCCTCTTCTCAAACCGATGTCATTCTAGAGGGCCATTCCACTGTGGGACATGGGGCAGTTAAGAAGACTCACAGGTGGCTGAAGTCACAATGTTACTGGGACTGAATGGTAGAAACCATCCAAGAGGCCTTATAGGCATGTATGACTTGCTGATCCCATGACCGAGCCAACCCTCAATTTCAACACTAAGTCATTGCCCTGACCTGGCCCTTCAATGTCATTAGCATCAATGTGTTGGGTCCCCTTCCCACCAGGCTGCATGGCCATAAGTATATTATCCTGGCTGTGGATCATATAACCAAGTGGGTCAAAGTGATTTCAGTTCCCGCTGCCACTTCCAAGGCCACAGCTCTTTCCCTTGTTTGATTCTTTTTACCCAGCATGGGTGCCCCCAGACCTTACTTTTGTACAATGGATTGAATTTCACTTCACAGGTAGTACAAGAACTAACTTTGCTATTTTGGCACTACCTAGAGTTTTGTCGCCCCTTACCACCCATCAACTAATGGGGTGGTAGAACGCGCTAATGGAACTCTTATTTCCATCCTTTGGAAGTTGGCCGCATCAGATCCTACTCATTGGAACCACTACCTACCCAGCGCCTTGCTTGCCTACAGGGTGAGCTACCACCAAGTCATCAGGATGTCCCCATTTAAAGCCCTATATGGGCGTGCACCTCAGCTACCAAGTAGCGTCCAGCCATTGCTCAAAGCCTCCCCACACGAGAACTCAGAATTAACTATGAGGGCCTTAGCCAATGAAATTGTCCAGCTTCAAGCCCTAGCCACCCAAGGCATTATCACCACTACTGGAAGAGAGACATCCCGATTTAATCTCGGACAAGCCTCCTTACCAACTTTCCAATTAGGTGACCCTGTTCTCTTTTATCACCATTGACCTGAAGGCTAACAAAATAAGCTAGATGTTCTTTGGTCTAGACCCTATAAGGTCATTCATAGGGTGATGTCCAAGTACTCCATTGGTGGTGTCAACCAAGGGACCATAGTCAATTGGGTGCATGGTTGGTTCCTTTGTATTCTCCCCTCCGACAGGACCTTGAGGGAGGCATGGTTGGATTTAAGATAACAAATGAATTGAATTCACCACTTCCGGATCAGACTGTACTGAATTGGTTCCCAAACCTAACTAAGCGAAATTGGCTTCAGGATCATCCTCCCCTATTCCTAAATCACGTGGGGCAGCGTTTCCATCATTTTGGTCAGGTGGGCGGCGAATTCCTTTAAGGATGCCCACAAGGCAGCTAATCTGGAAGATTAGGAAAGATCCTGAATGGATGGGGCTGAAACAATCCCTGAGGCATCGAGTCCCCGCTCACCCTATAAATATCAACACCTTTTGACTTAGTAAAACACTAGGTGTTCTAATCCAATTTTCACGTTTCCTCCTCAGAGCCTTTTCCGAATTTCCAGCTTCAAGCCACCTTTGAACCTTGGTGACAGTCTAAAGAACTGTAGTGCTGACAATGCTAACTGGTAAAGGGCCAATGACATCAGATAAAATATTGTGCCATGCCCAATTGGGCTTACCCAGTTTGTACGTTGTAAAGGCTTTAGTAAACTGGTGTTATTGACTTTCCTGTCACTTCATTAAGATATCCTGAATATTAAACCTCATGAATATCAATGGTAACCCTGATGAATTTACTTCAGTGTTTTTTCCACCCTTATGTACAGCAATGCAATGCGCCTGCATTATTGATGGTCAATTAGATGGAGCAGGATATACTCATCTTCTGCCTTCACTACCAATTTTGTAAAATACTCCATTTTGAACCTCAGTGTCCTTCAGTGATCAATCTAAAGTGCACCAAAGAGGGGACTGTTCATCATTATTTTAGCGCCTTCATCTTCTCAAATAGCTGATCAGCATATGAGCCAGTGCATAAATAATGAGCTATTGTGAAATTACATCAGCGTTTTGGTGTGACAACACCAAATAGTGCACTACTTGAAGTTGTAGGCCTGTAGTTTCAATGGCCTTCATGCTAGTTGACCTTTAGGCTCTTTAAGATTATATAGCCATTACATTTAGGCGTGGTCAGTGACAACTTGGAATTTAGTTTTAAGAATTTAGACGCGGAATTGTTTGCAGGCAAAGATTATGGCTAAGCATTTGCGTTTACATAATTTGTAGTTTCTCTCCTGATTTGTGAGTACACAACTGTAAAAGGCTACTGGATGCTCCTCCCAACTCTCATCACATTGGGAGAGCACCTGTCCAATGGCCATTAATGAGGCTTTATATGGAACAATAAATGGCCAGGAAAAATTAAGATACAAAAGTATCAGCGCTTGGTTAGGATCGCCTTTAGCATGTGAAAAAGTGATCTCACATTCCTCAGACCAAACAAATGCAACTCCACTTTACAGTAAATTAAATAAAGGTTTGGATAGCTTAAAATCCTTGTACAAACCATCAGTAGTATCTTATCATGACTATTAAAAAATGCACATCTCGCTTATTCTCAGGACTCTTAATTTGATAATGGCTTTGAGTTTCTGAGGCTGGGGCATATCCCTTAAGTATTAGTGATGTGGCCCAGGTACTCCATTTAATATTGATAAAGTGGCACTTGCTGGGCTCAATTTTAATTAAGCCTAGGCTATCCACTAAAGAATTCCTCTAGATGAGACAGGTGTTGTGTGAAGGTGATTGAAAGCTCGCTGATACCATCAAGATATACCAAGACACATTTCAGCCCATTATCTATCTTTTGCTTTGATCACTTTTTTTGATTGAATACAAAATTTTTAATAAAAATTTTACGCTCTTTCAGGCTTTTTCCTACATCACTCCAAGATTTAGTCAACACTGCTGACGCCTGCTTCCCCCAAGTGGGATGGTGGTGCGCCGTCTCCTGGAATTTATTGGATACTGATGGAATGTGCCCAGGCTAACTCAGCTAGCACTCAAACACTTATAGTTGCTACGTCTCCCCTTCAAGACCTAGCACACCACCTCAGGCACTCACAAAAGGTGATACAAAGCCCCCATGGTACTCCCTTGGAGCACCCTGCATTTTGGCCTTTGGGTTGAATACAAGAACCTCCTCCCCTATGCAAGCGCTGCCATCAATGAGATGGCTACGGCGGTTTATAAGCCCACCAGATCTATAGATTTCTGCTCCTTCAAGGGGTACTTTGACCTCAGCTTCTCTTGTCAAGTCCATTCAATGGTGGGAGCATAGCTGCTGTTAATATTTAAAATAACACCTATCCAGACCATCCAAACTCATCTTCCAGATGAGGCATACTGGTGGTCCAGTTTTCCAGCTTGCTCTCACATCTCTCCAAACATCTCTACAGTGAAATCACAGAGGATTTCGAAGCCTGAAGAGCTGAACCTATACTACAATTTGTGGTTCCCAATAACACCAATTGTCTCATGGGACCTCGCGCTTTTGAAATGATATGCCCTTTCCATTGTAACACAGAAATCATGATACTCCCCAATATAATCAGATCTTCCCCTTATTATCTCTTTTGGTCATGCATCAAAATTGGACACGCCATCTGTTCTAAAGTTACTCAAACTTGACCATTCAAAGCGCATTGCCTAACAGTTTCTGAAGAAGCTGCTTCCGCCGCTTCTCAATCAGGCGTCAGCTCCATTAATGTCATGCCAAAATTTTGAATGTGATAATTCCTTCCTTTCCTCACCCTTAACCGCCACGTGCTGCTCCCACCGCTCTAACCAACCAGAGTTTAACGTCTAATCCTACTTTCTAAGCAGATTGCTGCTCAAGCACTGGTAAGTTGATATGTTTTATTGTGCATAGTCTATTAACTCCTGTCACCCAACCCAACTCCTGTCACTGGCCCAGCACTGACCAAAATGAATCTATTTGAGGTTTAAATGGATTGATGATGAAGAATGGACCTATTGAATCATACCTGACTTTGTCTGGCCTAGATTTTTCGCATATGCCCTGATTCAACTCACCGCTAACATTTCTATCATAACACCAAATCTCCGTTTTACTAGAATAAACATCAAAATGATGTCAAAGCAGCATCTGACACTGCTTATTACCTCCTCCACCAGGCCTCCATGTGGCAATGAAGCCACTTTGCGAGGATATTTCCATCCCTAACTTCTTCCATGATTTCCCCTAGTGAAGCTAATATTTTATTCGGGTCTTGCATCTACCACAGGCTGTGCATGGATTGATGCAATAAGGGTTTCACTTTATCATCAACACTACCCTCAAACCTACCATCGCATCAAGTTGTTTACTTGTGTGCCCAAATTTATAACCTTTGCTGAGCACCAACTTGTTCAGCATGTCAAGGCAATTCACATTTCTGGCCTCATTAATGAGGATAATCTCTACCTCTATCTCCTTCTTCCCAATGACGCTAACGATCCAACCCCATATACTATGTCTTGCTTACCACCTGAAAAAACTGGCGCTGGAAAAATACCCATGACCCATCTTTCCCTTCTAATATGGATGTTTAGGCTAACGCAGAGGCATATTGTTCGGATTCTATTGATATTATAATCCCTTTTGTTTATCACATTGCAAATAAAGATACGTGGATGTACCACTTCCTTGGGTTGGTACCCACTTTTCCTAAAAAGACACAACTCAGCTTCTGGTTCCATAGTATGGAGACTATGGCCTTTTGAAGAGTGGCCTGTGCATTACATAGGCCTTGAAGTATGAACATTGGTTGATAAATCCCTTGTGAAGTGATCTTGGCTCACTTCTCTTGTTATTCCTTAACAGGTCAATCCGTCAATACCCACTGAGGAGATCCAGAGTGGTAAAGTACATAGCTCCTCATAGTCAATCAATAGCGTCATCTATACATGGTAATGGATAAATATCTTTTTTTCTTGTTTAAATGGTGGTAATTTTTCATTACATGATTGGAGCCATCTTTCTTCTTGATGATGAAGAAAGGGCAGTACCAAGGGCTATGGGAGGACATGATCATCCTTTACCATAGTAGTTAATTGAGATCTTTTTGTACAGCTTCCTTTCTGGTTTGACTGCATAGTTTAGGCTGAAAGAGGATGGGGCGAGCATCCTGGTATCAATGTGGTGCAATATATCTTTATTGCACCCAAAGTAATATCCATTGGTAGCTAATATGTGCGTGTATCTCTGTAGTAAAAGCAAGTCTTAATCCTTATGCTCCTCTGATAATCCCTCCAGCTTATCCCTCTATATATAAGCGCACATGCATGAAGGGTTGGTTGGATAAGCTAAAAATCTAATAGTTCTCCAACGCTCTCAATTGTATACCTCATTACTGGGTAGTAAATGAACATATGCGATCTTTTTACCTTTGGTCACGGTATCTATCAAGTTTTCAGAATTGCCAGGGGAACACAGATTTACCAATGACCAATTTTTTAGTACTAGTGGTGCCAAACCTAAAAGGGGGAGCTGCCACGCATCTTTATTCGCAGGTGGCCAAACAAAGGGACTATCATAAATTTAAAAATTCCCAATATAGCCCCTAGGTTATCAGCCTAAGAAGCCATATAAGATGGCGAGGAGGCTTTGGAAAATTTTGTCTGGCGCCCGCTTTAGCTGGCGGACCATGGTGGACAGCATTGGGGTGGGAGCATCAGCGACATAAGACATAATGAGGTAGTTGGGGGGTTTCTTTGTTAATGAGGCCGGCGGTGTCCATCTCCTCAGCGTATTGAGCAAGTTGATGCTCAGCAAAAATGATGAGAGCCAGCACACAAGTAAATGACTTGATGCGCCGGTGGTCCCAATGATTAGTTATAATTAGACTAAAGCTTCATGGGGTTCAATTCAAGATATTTTTTCTGAGAGAATAAATTTCTTCCAGACTCATCTGAGAGATCAGAGGACAGAGCCATAATTTTGATTCACTGTTCAACATGAAGTAAATCACAATTAGATGAAGCGCTTAAAGGAATGCCTTAACTTTTTAAAATGACTGGAGAAGGGACGAGACTGCAATCACTGACTTGTTGATTATGGATAGGAACTACTTTATTAGTGTAGTTTGCATCAAAAATTTATTGCAGTTAGTAAAAGGAACCTAAAAAGCTTTTCTCTCTCGTTGCAAACATTTAAGAAAATATTCATTAAAGTATAGGTAAGTTTGATAATCTCATAAAGGAGATTAGTGTGCAACCAATGTCGTGTAGCAGTTGGGTGAGCAAAGTTAAGGGCACAGGTGCAGGCCCCACACCAACCAAGATTTGTAAACGCTCCAGCGAAACCAGCGGCATAGATGAAATTAGTTTTAAAAAACTGGCGGTCAGCATTACCCCAGAAATTTTTCTTGGCAAGCGTGCTGCAACCAGTTCATCAATACGCCACACTCTCAACCAATATCGTCAGTGGAGCATGGGGTTCAAGTCCTCCTGGATATACAACAAATGTCGCTTTGGGAGAAGTTTTGTGGAGATGTACACACACATTTCCCAAATACAGTGTACGTCACACTGCACTCAATGCCTTGCAGTTGACTAGATCTCTGATTAAAAAACAAAAATGTGGAGGACAAAGCCACAAAAGTGAAGGTTGTGGTGGATCTCCCAGACAGTCAATGGGTAGTTGACACAAAGTGCACTCACTGGACAAATTTAACTGAATTTTCGTTACTTTTGACTTCCTACCTACAACAATTAAATGCACCATACTGGAGCACCACCTGAAGGCTGGGCTCACCAAATACAGGATAATCCAATCATTTGAGATGCAGCGTTTTATGCTCATGCTGAACCTGTGCACGGGCAAAGTGATTGCTGTTCTCACCCCATCCGTGGGGGTAGTGAAAGATTTGACCCAAATACCTCACACCGCTTTTGTGGAAAATGATGGACAAGAATCCTTCCCATTCCAGATTACCATGGATAGTGCGCCTCCTAACTGCACCTTATGTTGCTTTTTGCCCACAAGGACATACTGGCCCGCCAAGGAGGGCATTACTCAAACTGAAATTATCTCAGAAGCAATGTGCAGTGCAGACGCCCACTATGAACTGGAAATAGACACTGACGCAGCCTTCCCTTGGGGCGCGCCTGGGTGCTACATTCAAATGAAACCTGTGTCCCTGAAGGAGTGTAAGAAGGCCAAGCAGGCCCACAAGGTGGCAGCCAAGGCGGCGGCCACAACCTCATTGTGATCCTACCCACCCAGACCCAAGAGGACATTGAGTCATTTGCTGTGGAAGTGGATTGCAAATCCCTCCACCAATCAGATTGGGCCACCCAAGCTGACAACCAAATGGGTGAGTCAGATTCACCTGCCCAATGCCACCAAGCCTCGATCAAAAACAAGTCACCCACCAATCTACCTTCCAAAATTTCATCAATAGGTGATGGTGCACCGCAAGTGCACACCACACAAAAAACAAAAATATACATGGGGGAAATAAACAGAAGGCAAAAGCCAACGTCAACCCCACCGCAAAGGCTACCCATAATGAGCCATGATCCATTGAACAGAATACCTGCGCTGCCATACGGCGATGTGCTGAAAAAGAGAAGGCTGAAGGGCATGGGTGCCCTTCCCCTCGCACCTAAGGTGTGATGGGGGGAGCTTTTACTATAGGGAAGTTGTTCATCGCTGAACTCAAGGCCTTGCCATCCTGGGCTAGGAAACTGAGTTTTAAAATACAATTTACCTGTGGACATCCTAGCCATTCAGGAAACCCACTGTCAACACGATGCAGAAGACACATGTGCAATCATGCTCCTCCCTTCCCTTTCCTTTTGGTCACCGCACTGTGGGGTGCTTGTTTGAGTGACCTGTAATTTTGAATTTATTTCATCAATATCATACCTTGACAGCCTTGTCCTTGTTGTCACTTTTTTGTGGGATGACAAAGTTCACGCTGTAATTAACATTTATGACCCAACATGTGCATGAGCTTTTAAAGGATTCTTCTCAGCCTTTAATTCCCTTCCACTTCCCTATGACCCGTTTGTTGTTGGTGACATGAACTGATGGACCAACCCAGCCACCGACCGCTGGCCCTCGTTGCCTACACCCCTGCAGGGGCACATAGAACTTTGCGTTCTAAAATTCACTTTGGGGTTGTTTGATACTCTGCCACATCTTGCACCGTTACTCCCAAACATGCCTCATCCCCAAGTGCACAATGGCCAGCTGAGGTCTATGTCCCACATTGACCTTATTTTTGCACCGTTGAAATTTCAATCCTAAGTTTCCCACTTTACAATGACGAAACTCAATTTATCCAACCACAGGATGGTATCAGCTTACTTCTCTCTGTCACATCCAGCGGCACAGGAACCAAAGTGGTGCAAACTATGCCCAGCTGAGATCATGTCACCCAGGTTTTTTTGTGGGTGGACACTGAGACCTCAGCTCCAGAGTTTACCACACCTTTATGTGCAGACCCACATTCCACCTGGTCAACTTTCAAAGCGAACACCATACGCCAGGCTTGCCACATCTCACTACATCGCTCTTGGGCTGCCTCGGCAGTCATTTTAAGCACACTGGCAGAAGTGGACCACCTGGAATCCACTGTCCCAGTGGCAGGCTACAGCCTGGCTTGGGGTCATAAGTTTGCAGATTTGTCTGCTTGTCTCAACGCACTGTTAAGAAAACACAAGCATTGTGTTTGTGTTCAGTATAAAGAAAAGCATATGTCATTGGGTGACATGTGCTCCGCTTACTTTTTTCAAAAATTCTTCACACCACGCCAGAGCTTGGCCTGCACACAGGTGTGGAGTCCAGACCACTCCGTTGCAGATACTCTGGCTGAAGTGATAATTGAAGTACAAAATTATTACTCCAAATTGTATTGCTCCAATCCAGTTCAGCTGGCCGAAGTGGACAATTTCCTGAAAGTGAACATATCTGCACCATTTCCTGTTATCTGAAGTTGTTGAATTTGATTTATCAGGATGAACTCTGGTCTGCCATTTGCGGTGCACCTTACAGGAAATGCCCAGGTCCAGATGGGATTCCTTATGAGTTCAATAAGAAATATTTTAAATATTTTTCTTCATTGTTGCTTGCCTCAATGAACCAATGCCTAATGGAAATGCGCCTCCTCCATGGGGGACAAGAGGCCTAAACAATAACGTTATAAAAGATGGGGATAAACTGGACTTGGCCAACTGGCGCCCCATATCACTTACTAACACATATACTAAACTTTTTACTTAAAATCATGACAAACCGTCTAGGGGTAGTTGCCTCTACTCTCATTTCCCCTGAGCAATTTGGTTTCATTCCCAAACGGTCTATTTGGGACAACATTCACACCGTAGCCAACGTCTGCCAATCCACGGCTTCTGGAGCACTTGTTTTTTATACAGCAGAAGTCCTATGATAGAGTCAACTGGGATTACCTCAGAGCCTGCCTCCACAAGTTCCGCCTCCCCTATCGTTTCATTAATTGGGTGATGTTGCTCACGGAATTTGCCACAATTGCTGTGCGTGGCCCTGGCTTCCTCACGGATGTAGTTCGCCCTCAAAGGGGCCTACGCCAATGGGACCCTCTAAGTCCACTCTTGTATAACTTCAGCCTTGACCCAATTCTTCGCAATGTAAATGCCAGACTTACTGGTGTCCATGTGCAAGGCCAAGCACAAGTCAAGATATTGTCATTTGCTGATGATTGAGTGGCTGGGGTGTCTAACAATCATGATGCACGCGCGCTTGAAGCTACTATCCAGGTTTATTCCAGGGTAAGTGATGCTGCACTTAACGCCTCCAAAACCGAAATTGTTCTCCTTGGTCAGTTCCAAGCCCGCTGGTCCCCAGCACCCCGTTTTCTACATGCTTCAAGAACTTACACACGTGATCGCTTGCCCTGCTCACCCCACATCCCCCGCTTGTTCTCTCCTTTGTGCCAAGCCTCACCGCTGGCCCAGTCCGCCATTTGGGGGTGTGGCTGGAGGCGGAAGGGTACGCCTTAATGGCGATGGAGCATCATATCCTAGACAACGTTACGAAATGCATAGCTTCCCTAAAAGCCAGCCAGACCTCCCTTACAGGCAGGGTAGTGCTAGCCAACTCTATGCTTTTTTCTAAAGTTTGGTCTAACCCACGCCATCGCTTTTCCCCCTTATTTCTTCAAGTCATTATACGCTTTTCTTCAAGGGTGGCTTTGGTTAGGCCGCCCACCACCAGTGCGCCTGGATGTCATGTTTGGCCCTCGCCATAGTGGTGGCATGGGCCAGCTCAACTATGAGGTCCACGACGCCAAAATACTTGGCATCTGGATCGCCGCAGTCACCAACCCAACAGTCTCAGCCCAGCACTTGCCCCACGCGGCCCGCTCCAACTTCTCCCATGCCCTAGGCCTCAGCAATCCTACCCACCCCCTTTCTCTGTTAAAGTACCTTGCCTCACACCCTTCTGCTGTGGGCCCACATGGGATGTCGACCCACTTCAAAAGAATTCTCCTCTCCATGCAGAGCACTGAGTGGAGAATTCGCATCAGTGGACACACCTCCAAGAGGGGGCGCCCTACTCCTCAGTTCACCCAGGAAGTACAAGGACAACCCATTCTGAACAGAGTGATACCCATGAGATCCCCTGTCACAATCAGAGTGTACTACCTGGACATGTTTGACATCCCCTACTCCCTCAATACCCAGAAAGCCATTTGGAAGTACGCCCACCACCCTCTTCTGCAGCCACATATTTGTTCCCATGTGTGGCGCTGCTTGAGATGGGTATACCATACTGTTGAGCACTCTAACGCTTTGAACTCATCCTGTGTCATGTGTGGCCAGTATGGAACTTTGGTTCACCGCCTGGAAGAGTGCCCTCCCTTGAAAGCGATATGGCGTGAGGTTTAGTGTATCTTTCGCCAGGATCAGGCACAGCCCTTCAGCCTATCTAAGGACATCTTCGCCTTGTCCTTAATTTCCTCTATACCACCTTACCTCCATGCCTTAGTAGTTACAATCGCTATGTGGACTATCCACATGGTTGTCTTGGATGCTATCTCAGGCTCTACTCCCATCCTCCAGGAAGCTGTACGCCGGTTCCAGTCGCACCTTGTGTACCACTTTCAAGCTTAGATGTTTGGGTACCTACCACTTATCGCCGCCAGTTGGTCTCATCCTGGTTTCTGGTTTAGTTCATCACTTCAGACCCCTTCCTACATACGTGCTCAATAGTGGCGCAAGCCCCTACACATGTAAACCCCCTTCCATTTCATGGCGTTCCCGCTGGCAACAGGAGATAGCGTTTGCTTCTTGGGGTGCCCTCCTCTTGCTGATGTTCGTTTCGTTAGTTTACTTATCAGAACTGTCCATCCCCTGGTTGGCCTTCCCAAATAAAATTTAGCTAGAGGAACTTTTTCATCCCAAGGGTAATAGAGGGGCAAGGACTGGTTGAGGATCTTCATTTTATTTCCCTCATAGTTGAGGACTGCGCAAATTTTTTTTAAAAACTTCATCAATTAAGAATTGATAGATTTTGGCTGAGTAGACTATAGCAGGGGATCTGACCTGAAGAAATCAAAACCTCATAGGAAGTGCAATGTATGTTCCTTCATTTATTGATGGTTCTGTGTTAAGACTTCAGTCCCATATTGTTGACATTTCCACATCCAGTGCAATCTTCAACTTCTTTGCAAGGTGGTGTAAGTTCACACTAACTTGGGTGCCGCTGTCAACTATTACGCGGACTCAAATATTGATTACAAGTATTATAATACAAGTGCTAAGAGAAGAAATTTGTGCGTTTAATGTAATAACGATGGTGTATCAACTTGGTTGATCATGGTTTTAATTTTTTTGCCAACATCCAAAAAGTGGGTATTAAAATTTTCAAGGTACACGGCTACTTTGGCTCCTTGTAAGGGGGTATATTGCTTGACTCATCTAATTTCTCAAACTGGGCTTGTTCTAAAAGTTGCGAGGCATATGGTTTGGAGATAGTCTCATGGCTTCTCTTTTTGAGCTTGGTACGCTTGCTAAGGTTTAATGCCAGCACTTGACATGAAGGAGATTGATCCTGATTTGTGGGTGGGATGGAGGACTGTTCAATAATATGGTAACTTACCTCTTTTGTTGACTGTCCTTCCATTAATCATCTTCATCCACATGAGAAGTAATAAAGCTTATGTTAGACCGTTTCTTGAGGAATTGGCAGCATAGTGCACCTTGGACTTGAAAATTCAGAAAGTACTTTGGCAAGGTTCCATCAAGGGCATATATTCCCACATCAAAGGTAAATAATTTCTACCAGGTTCTTAGTGTTACCTTGTCAAAGAGTGGTGTAGTTGTCACATATCTCCACGAGCGTGGACCAAAAGTAACCTCACATTGTCTGAGATACTTAATTGTTGCGGAAGTGTTCAAGTCCTTTAGATAATGTAAGCAATAGTGAGTGGTAAAGCTCAGGGTAGCTATTGGTGCATCCTGAAGGTCAACTTTTATGTTGAATTCTGCCATAATTTTGCTTTTAATTGGACCTGGGCCTTGTGTTAGAGCCAATCAGCAAACTCTATGATAGTCTCGTTCTTCCAAAATTGAATGGGGTATATACTTTATCTCTAAAGTGGACATCTTCTCATAACTATAAAAAAGGCCTAGCACCGTATTTTCAACATCAGCGTAACTCCAAGAGTCTTTGGGTTAATATGGCATGAAATGGTTCCTACTTTGATATAGGTAGTTAATCATAGCGGTAGCCTTTAAAAATCATTTACCCGTTCATGGTCATTCTAAACATCTTTATAATAGAATGCACATTCCCATGGCGTTCAAGCTTTGGAAGATGATGAGGTTGGGTTTTCTGGAAAGAGTGGAAAGAATGATGGAGGCGGAAATTCCAAATGCGGCCCTGGAAGGCCCAACGTGAGGTCTTGAGTTGTTAAATTCACCAGTATGGCTTTGCGGCTGAGTGGCAGGACCCAAAGTGTAAAAATGACAATAAGGTAACCAACATGGAACTTTAGGGATGAGAAATTACATCCTGAACAGATTTCGCTTCAAAGGGTGCTTCCTCAACTGTTCTAACTCTCTTTTAAGAGTGCACTTATACTTCATGTTGGCACCATCCATCATTCAGGTTGGTCTCAATGCATCACTACAACTCAATTGTCTCTTTCATATTAGTTCCATGAGTTACCAGAACTTATTCAATGTGGTAACTAAATTTTTTAGACCTTAAGTAATAGACTGGAGTTCTGCAAACCAGTCTTTTGAACCTTGTTGATGTCTCATAGGTCTTAGGTGATATGGTAAAGGTCATTGTTAGTTTTTAAAACGTCCCCTGAATTGTTAGTTAAGGAAATTGTCAAGAGAGTGTTTATAACTATCCAGTTCCTGGCGAGGTGGTGCATGGTGTATAGCCCCCATGCCAGGGAACTCGTCGTCAGTACTAAGGTGAAGATAGCCCTGAAGAGGATGTGGGAACCAAGGTAACATAAGGCGAGGGCGTTAAACGTGGTATAGATCAATAGATATCATACAAACAACAAGACTTGGGTGGACCCCAAAGAGCATCCATATCCAAGTGGTGATCTGAGCAGGAGTGCAAGGGTGCTTCGGTCTGGAGGGAATCAGGGCAGCACAGCTGTGAACCAGATGTGAGGTGAACTTTGCACAAAATAAAAATGGCTAACGCTGTAAGAGACCTCCTTGAAGAGGTCCATGCACAGGTTCTCCCAGATTTACATAAGAAAAGTGTAAACTAAAGGGGTTTTTTATTAAAGGGAAAACAGCCAATGAGGAAGGTTGGTCTCAAAGAATCATAACTAAACAATTTTGGGGGGATCAATCAATTATTGGAAGTGGTGCTAAGCCCAGGTGCAAGAATAAGTGCACGCTTCCATTGGGCAGGGTACTATAGCTAGTAATCGACCAAACTTGGGTTATCAATTGAAGGCAAGGCCAACCCGAGTGGAAAATTTGAAAATTGAATGGGTTTGAAACCCAGTTTTCCTATCATTCAAACCAAACCGTTGTGGTTAGTAATGTAACAAGCCAATTAATGCCAAAGCCGTAACATGGGGCTGGGAGTCATGTACTTCACCTGGACCAACCTGGGCATATCTGGCCTGCACTCAGCGTTGGTCCAAGGTGTGCTTTAGGTCAGGGAGGTCATGCAGCTTAATCTTTTGGGCCTCCTGACGCCCAGCCTTGTTTTGGCTGTTGGTCCCCTCAATTAAGTCATGTAAACATGACATTACCCTCTCTTCTTTTTTGGGCTCCACCCTCTGGGGCTTTTGCCACGGAAAAGTTCTTGCGGTTTGGGTCCAACTTCATGGCAGTGATGGCTTTCTTGGACTTAGATCCTGCGGCCTTAGGGAAACGCTCATGGAATGCTTTAATCAAATCTTGGGCATGGGCGCAAACACGCGCTGGGACCTAACTGTTCTCTGCTGCGTCAAATCCCTTCCAGGATACAAGATACATGAGTCTTCTTCTTACCTGACGGGAAGCTACAATCTCTTAACTCCCATTTCGGTGCCCCATCCACAATATAAGCCTATGGGGTATCTGATGGGGGCCCTCAAAAACGTCAGCTTGCTTTTTATGGAATACTGAAAAGATTTGAAACAATGAGGGGAGATCCAACTGTTATGAGGCATGGCACACCTTACTGACAATGAGGTAAGGACCAATTCTTTTTGGCCCCAATTTTGGATGGTTGCTTGATTGGGATGTTTTTAGCATCCAGAATCGCGAGATCTCCTTCCTTGTAGCTGAGCCAACTCATCTCTTACCATCAGCGTTCTCCTTTTAAGCCTTCATGGACGCATCTAAATTATTGCTCACCCCCTGGTGTACTTTCTTGATCATTTTGGCAAAGTCCACAACCTCTTACATCTTGGATCCATAAGTGGGCTCCACGTTGAAGGTGGGATTGAAGCCATAGATGGAGAAGAAGGGAAAACAACTGATTGATGCACGTTGGGCGTTGTTACAGCTAAATGGGCAATGGGGAGATTGGAAACCCAATATAAATGATCTGCAGCGGTGTAACACCGCAAGAACTGCTCCAAGCTTTGATTCACTCATTCAGTCTGCCTATTTGATTGGGGTAATAGGCAGTTTAATGGCAGGGACGGATTTGCAGAGTCTTACACAGCTCTTTTTCAGAAAAGACAAAGGTAAAATGGGGTCCACGATTGCTAATTGTTCCTTGGAGACCCCGTGAAGAATAAACTATAAGTGACGAAGAGCCTAGCCATCTCAGCCAAGATATCCATGGTTCAGTAGGAATAAAGTGGCGTACTTTGTAAAACAGTCCAACACTACCATGATGGCATCATAGCCATCAGAAACAGGCAATTCCACAATAAAATCCACCAATAAAGAAGTCCAAGGCCCTTAAGACTTTTGGTATGGTACCAATAGCCCCTCAATTGGCTAGCGATTTGGTTTCATTTGGTTGCAGACCAGGCACTCTTTACAATGCCTGCCCACCTGCGCGGCTAACCCTTTATAATTGTAAGTGTGGCAATTGGCTCTAGAGTCTTTGCCTTCCTAGGATGACCAATGGTGATTTCGTCATGATGGTCCCAGATGATTTCCAGGTAAAGTTATCCAGTGGGAACCCATAGGCAACCCTGAAACCACACCATCCCATCCTTCATGTGATGACCCCTTATAATATCCTCCTGATTTAACGCGTGCTTAGCAAAGACCATAGTATATCTGGCTGACAAAGGCTGGGAAAGGAAAATCTTTCTGAGAATACTGTATTCCTCCACATTTTACAGAGGAACAAGCGCTGGCCCGTGGGCCAAGGGAGAGGGAAGTCGAGACACAATCTTACCTGGCGGAATCATCAAATGGGTTTTATGGCCTCTGCCTGTTAATGATTGGGAGCTAGTGCTGGGTTGCGGCTCAAAGCAACTGCCAATCCATTATTATTGACCTTGGTAAACTCATAGGATAACAAAAATTGGGCTAGGGTCTCATGCCGGCGGGTTTTCTGTGGGGTCAAGACGTGAGGTGCGCGGTAGTACAGCAAGGCGCAGTGGTCTGTATGCATGTGGAAAGCTTGAGTTGAGCCATGCAAGTGATGACGCCAATAAGTCAGCGCCTCAGCCACTGATAATAACTCTTTCTCATATACAGCATAATTTAACTCAAGAAAAGATATCTTTCTAGAAAAATGTCACCAGATGCTCTATTCCATATTTGCCTGTTTGTAATAGGGCCAACGCTATGGCAAAGTTGGAGGCATAAGAAGCCACAATAAACTCCTTATTGGGGTCGACATGGAGAAGAATAGACATGGACAGCAGGGTGTACTTTACCGCCTGGGAGACATCCTGAAAAGCTGGGGACCACTGTAGCACTTTTGCCCCACTCGCCTTACACAAGGACGCCACAATTTCAGAATGATTTTAATGTAAATTTATCAAGGAATGTAAACGTCCCCAGAAAACTCCTCAATTCCTTGATTGAAGCTGGGGTGAGCCACTCCCAATTTGCCTTCTTTTTGTCTCAAGTTATCATGTGCCCTTGGTCAAACACGACGTTTCCAGGAAGTTGACCTGGGACTTGAAGAATTTACATTTAATAATTTTTAACATAAGGTCAGCTGCCCTCAAATGCTCCACCAACTGCCAAAGTTGTACTGCATGGCACTAAGTATCAGGGGAAAACACCATAATATCATCCATGTAGGCCACTGCGCATACCTCCAGTAGACTCACCAAAGCTGCATCAATACGGTGTTGAAAGATAGCAGGAGCATTTTAAGCCCAAAGGGCATAACCCGAAATTGGATAATTCCTTTTCTGGTACAGAATGCAGTAATTACTCCTGGCTCATCTTGATCCATATCTGATTAAAAGCGCTTAAACAATCCAGTTTGGAGAAGACTCTTGCCTTCTCCACATAGCGTGCAATCTGTGAGTCCAATGGGATGGGATGCAAGTTTGTTACTATGACGTTGTTGAAAATCCCATAAGCTTCATATGGGTGTAAAGTACCATCAACCTTCTCCACAAAGAGAAGTGGGGAGCATACTGGGGAGGTTCGCTGAAAAGTCGCGCCTTTGGCTAACTGCTCCTTAACACACATATCTAATGCCGCTTCCTCCCGTACGTTCAAAGGGTAAATTGGGGAAGATATATGCACAAGATAAACGGTGAGCTTAAACTTGCAATTAAACTCTGAATGGCTGGTATTACATTGGCAGAAGCCGCGTCAAAAGAAGATTCTAGCCCCTCCAAATAGGAAAATAAAGGTAACTCCAGTGAGGGCTTCAACAATGGAGCGAGACTGAGAGGGTGGATATTGGGTCAGTGGGGCAGATCTCCATGAGAATTAGCCTCAGAAGAAGGGACAAATAATATATGACCATTCTTTAGTGTTAAAGACAAGATGTTGTCTTTCAAATTAGTCCTGACGTCAAACTTTTGCCACCACTCTCCTCCCAAAGTAAAGGGGTACAGAAGGTTTTTTGATTGCTTGAAAAAGGTCTGACAAATGATCCTTGCCTACTTGATAAGCCACTAACTCTAGAACCTTCAGTGTGGGAATACCTTGAGAGCCCTTCCCTAACCATACCACCTGGCAAGTAACTAAGCTCAAGGTAGTCAGCTAGGTCTTGATCAATAAAATTCTCAGAGGCTCCAGTATCTGCCAAAAAAGAGTGCTGACTTTTCCTAAAGGGGATGATAGGGTAGCTGTCAACAAAAAAATATCCAGAATAGTCTTTATTTATAGCAGACAATGCCAACGCTTCACCATAAAAATATTCTTCTGGCATAAGAATGTCTCAGAGTACGTTCTTATATAATAGAATAGAGAGTGATAGTTGGCCACTCTTACTACTGAGTTTACATTCACACCATAGATTCAGCAATTGCATAAACATTTTTATATTAAAAAAAAGTAACTCCCTTCCCACCTCATATGTTCTGAGGATCATTGTAGTGGTCAAGCATGGTTTTTCTGGGGTTATTTGGTATATTGAATTGGGTTCCTTATATGAGCCATAAGAGAAGATATAGGGCTCAGTTTTATATAAGGAAACATCGTTATAAAATGCGTTTTGAGCCATAAATGACCCTATACACATTTTGATGATGGGTTGTAAAATGCTGTATAAGGCCATCACCACCAGGCCCTTCATCAATGATCCCACCTGCACCATCTTAATGGAGTGTCAAGGAAAAAACATTTAATTGTATCAACTTTATGAATTTTTGGGGATAGTCAAGAAATCATGTTTCTAAGCTTGTGAGGCATCTGTATCCACCATGTATGAGCAAGAAGGGTAGGTACTTCCCAGTTGAAGGTATCAAGAATAACGCCAAGATGCCTCAACCATCAGCAATATGAGAAAACGGAGATGAGTCCTACCATGGCCATGAACAAAAGCTAGTTCACCCAATTTGCACTTTGCAAAAGTCCCACACAAAATATTTGTGCACATAATATAAAGTGGTTGGTTGTCTAATTCAAGAGAGTGTCTATAACTCTACAGTTCCTGGCGAGGTGGTACACCGGTGCACAGCCCCAACGCCAGGGAACTCATCAGTACTGGGGTGAAAATAGCCCCGCAGAGGATGTGGGAGCAAAGGTAACATAAGGCAAAAGTGTTCAACGTGGTGTAGATTAATAGATATCATACAAACAACAGGACTTAGGGTGGACCCCAAAGAGGAGTCCATATCTAAGCGGTGGTCTGGGCAGGTTTGCAAGGGTGCTTTGGTCTGGAGTGAACCAGGGTGGCCCAGATATGCAACAGATGTTAGTGTGGAATTTGTATAAATAAAACAAATAAAGTTGTGAGAGACCTCCTTGAAGAGGTCCAAGCACAGGTTCGCCCATGTTAACATAAGAAAAACATAAACTAACTGGGTTTTTATCAAAGGGAAGACAAAACGAGGAGGGTTGGTATTAAAGAATTATATTTAAACAATTTTGGGGGAATAAACCAATTGATGGAATTGGTGCTAAACCCAGGCGCACCAATAAATGCACACTTCCATTAGCATGGTATGATCGCTAGTATTGACCAAACTCAGGTTATCAACTGAAGGCAAGGCCAACCTGAGTGGAGAATTTTGAAAGTTAAATGGGTTTTAAAACCCCGTTTTCCTATCATTTGAACCAAACTATCATGGTTATTAAGGTAACTAGTCCATTTTAATGCCAAAGCCGTAAGATGAAGCTGGGCGTCATGCACTTCACCTGGACCAACCTGGGCATATCTGGCCTGCACCCAGCGTTGGTCCAAGGTGTGCTTTAGGTCAGGGAGGTCATGCAGCTTAACATTTGGGCCTCATGACACCCAGCCTTGTCTTGGATGTTGATTCCCTCAATTAAGTCATGTAAACATGACAGAAATACTTATGATGTTTAAGGCATTGATGTCTTAATGCATGCTCGCCTGAAGATTTTAAAAATGTCTTAATTCTTCCTGGAGGGTGGTTATTTTCAGCTGTCCTTGTCAGGGTAAAGCCTGACATAAAATAGGCTCTGAGATTACAGATACTATCCACCAGATCAAGAAGATATATATTGAAGATAGATAGATTAATTGCATACCAAACCTTAATTGCATTGGGATCATTTCAATTAATTGCATAACAAATCTTAATTGCAATGTTTTTTAGTCATTAAATTAATTACCAAAGCTTATTTGCAATGAGATTGAGACGATTCACTCAACTTTTAAAATCATGTGCAAGCAGTATGTACCTGAAGCTCAAAAAATAGTAGTTTCACCTCCATAATTAACTAAGCTCTAAATATATCCAGGGATTGAGGGGGAATATATAGTTTAGGCATATTATTGTTAAGACTTTCTGGTCAATAAGATATTCTTTAAAATGTAATTAATACCCAAGTTATTTAAGAAATTGTTATTAATTCTGATCTGACACCCTAACTTTTAATATACCTTAATTTTTTTTACTAAAGACTTATACATGGGCAACTCATACTCCAGTATACACATCAGTTCTTGTACTTGGACGCATCTAATGTCCTTGTCATATTAGTTCCAAAGCCTTGGTTATGCTAGCTCATGGTTAGTTGGCCCAAAACATGTCAAACATATATCATTTCTGACAATTTGCCGCCAGTTTTACTAAGTCTATCCTGCCACATTTTTATTATTGGGAGTTTTGATATTCGCCTTATCAATAAAAAGCTATTAATTACTAGTGTGGATGTTTTCCCCACTAAAAAATGATGAAACAGCTTATATAGAAAATTTATGACCCAATAAGGTGCATAAAGTTACTTTGGCCAATTGCAAGTTTATGAAATTACCCAATTACTCTTTTACTCAAAAAACTAACATTAGCTGAAGTGAAAGGAGGACTAACTTTATTGGTGACGCATTTTAAAGCCAATTCTGAGACCTATCCATATGATACATAGAGTAGTTTGGTAATGAGTAAACAGCTCTGGTGACTCTTTGAGCTTACTTAACAGATCTTTGGAAGAAAATGAGAATTTATGCGCTAGTTATAAAGAGTTAAAAGTCAGTTGTTAGCAGCAGTAACTTCGCTAATACCAGAATAAAGGCAAGTATGACTGAGAAGAATTTTCAGCAAGTAGGACAAACTGTCAAGTATACATACAATTTTTTTTGATAATTTCCAGAAGAAAAAATTAGACGAAGAAATATGAGCGCTTTACTTCAGTACAGGTTTAAAAAGATGTTTGGCAGAATTAATCACACATTACTCCACAAGGTTGCCATTAATGAGTTATTGATAGCACACATAGTCTAATGGTAAAGTTAGCATACTGGAAGAATGATGTGTTTAAAAGAAATTTAATAAGGAATACCCCCAGAGCATCGTTTACTCATTGAAGAATGATACACAGTATTATCCATTATTAAATGGGAACTTTAATGTTTGGAAGAAGAGTTTAAAGTCATGGTTTTGTTATATAGTGGGGACTTAAGAAACTTTATCTCAGAGTATGCAATGTTAATGCTGTGCTTACATGTAAAGAAACCCTCAATGAAATTAACCATGGGAACTTCCAATGCTACCAGGCGTTATGTACCCCATCAGGACTTGGCCCACCACCTCACAAGCTCCCTAAGCGGTGCTCCGGAGCCCTTTAGTGCTCCCATGGAGCAATTTGCATTTTGGCCTCTGGGTCATTATGGGAATCACATCCCATACATGAGCGCAACTGTAAAAATCTGGACTATTCCTTAATTGTTAGACTGGCTCACTTTTAGTTCACAGAAGTTAACTGCACAGGCTTGGCATGTGCATGATTCACATTGCGTGATAATAATTGTTATGTGATTGGTAATAGTATGACGACTATTATCCATAGTTGAATATATAAGCCCAATATGGTCCAACGCTAGACCTGAAATAATTCACTGATTATATTAACTATAGGGATTTCTTCCCTGTTCCTTCTAACTTGATCCACTCTTAGATTCAGAGGTTCCCAGCCTTTCTTCTCATCATGCTGATCCTGCGGAGATTCACATCTAAGGTCTGTGTCATGCGGACAGCAAGTCAGAATTAGACTGGCCTGCCAGCCCAGATGCCAGAGCATCTGAACAGCAAACCAGAATGCCTGAGGCACTGCTGCTGATATGACAAATATGGAACTGGAAAAGAGTTCCACCAATATCTGCCAGTGATCCAGAATTTCATATAAGCACAAAATAAAGTACCAGATGCACACGGTTGTTAACCCCAAGGGGTACAGGAAGTTAGCAGATAAGGTGGCTTAATTTTTAACATGTAAAAACTAATTTTAGGGAAGAATTTTTAAATGTAAATTTAGGAAAGAAAAATTGACCAACAATTTTCTCAGTACAATACGACTGATTAAATAATAGTCAATTTGGGAGAAAACAAAGCCAGGATTGGGTCCCTCAAATTCGACCTAACTGGCGAATTATTCGGGAATGGGTGGGTTAGTTCCTTGGGAACTGTCATTGCAAAATTTGGTGGCGGGCTGAGTCACTGACAGTTCAACCTTGAACGCCTGAACCAAGACTCAACTACATTTCTGATGGTTGGCGCGATGGCATTTAGCCTAATGAGCGGCGGGAATCCCCCAAGGCCACCCCACATAGGGGTGGGCCCATTTGGTTGGAACAGGTTTGGGACATCCAACCTGCCTGTGCTCAGTTTCTGGGTCTTTCATTCAGTCAATGGCATTGCATCAGGCGCAACACCCAATTTGTTAACAGGAAGCTGCCCATTGGGGGTGATGCCTGACAGATTTTGGAGGGAAGAAATTTTTTGAATGTCATGTTAATCAAATAGCAACCGTTGGAAATTCTGGCCAATAAATCATTCTTCATACCTTTTTGACCATTTAAAATCTAAAGCATCAGGCGGATGGCCGCTCAAATTGATTACAATTGATTTTATTTTGGCGATTTTGGTGCAGATTTCACTGATTCCTCATAACAGTTCTGCTGAGGTTAGTGTGGGTACTGGGTATGGGATCTGAAGTGGGAGAGATGTTACCCAGCGCTCATATACTATGTGAGTGAGATCGCCCTGAGTAACGAGGGGTACAGCCATCCTCTTTGGTACCTTTTTGCTCAGAAATGGGAAAATGGCCCGGTCAACACCCAGGGGACGTTCCCCAGGACTTACAGTCTGCTTCTATTCTAAAGATGTTCGATCCTTAGTCTCTTTATACACACAAAAAGTCCACAATTATTGTATACCACAACAATAATTAACTGAAGGTGAATAAAACTTATATCCCAATTTGAAGTTTTTTTTATTTATATGAGATGCTAGAAATTTATAGAGGGTTTTCAGCACCCAACTCCTTGGTTAGCACCTCAGCCATGAAATGGCAGCCGTTGCCATTGAACATCCCACAATGTCTCTACCAGTAATAGTCTTCTCCATCAAGTTAGGGATTCCTCAATAAGACATCCTCAGGACCTGAAATGAAAAGAACCAGAAAACGCGCCCCTAACGCTAACTTCTCAATCACAGTGAACCAACCATATTTGGCTAGAGTCCTGCTTAGGTTATGGGACTCTTTACCCATTATGACAGCTAGCAAACAAACTTATTGATTTAGTTGTAGGTGGCATCACTCACCTCACAACTGATAATTAAATTACCAATCAGTTGGTGATAAAACCTGACCAATCACAATCAGTAGACCTGATAATTAATCAACAATTCTCTATCTGATGCCCCAAATTCGTTGGCAACTCTGCCTGACGAGATCTTAAGCATTCACCCAGATTGATCCCTAATGGATATGAACCTGGCAAACATATCAAGAAATCCCTGAACATAATTGACCTAAAATTGAGGTCAACTAGTATACGATTCATTTGTTAGTGACACTTATCCCCTAGCAATATAGCAGGTAACCTAGGAAGTTGGAAAGATGGGCAAAAATCCCAACAGCGGCCATCATTAAGATGTACATGGCGGTTTATAAACCTTCTGGCTATATCAACATCTGCCCCTTTAAGGTTTACTTTAATCTTGGTTTCAACTTTGAAGCCAATGCAGCGGCAGCAGCCAGTCTGAAATTAATATTAAACATTTCCCTCCCCACCATTTGAATTTGGCTCCTGGATGAGGCCACTTTGGTGGTCCAGTTTGCTGGATTGTCCTCCCATCTTTCCCCTAAATGCCTCCGCCATGAGCTTACGGATGGTTTGGCCATTTACAGTGCAGACTCCATGTTGCTATTTGTGGTGCCCAATGGGGAGGATCATTTGGCAGGGCCTTGCATCTTAGCAATGATCCACCAATTTCATTGCAACAACCACCTAGCAACTCCCCCCTGCTCTGATTATATCCGCCGCTGATCACCCATACTGGGCATGAATTGAAATCAGCTGCACCGTTTGCCCCTTGTGCTTCAAGCTTGACCACTCAAAGGGCAAGTGCCCCACAGTTTCTGCCTCCACTACTCAGCCGCTCATCCCAGGGCGTTGGGCCAGTGACCCTTTCTCCCCAGTTTATTAAATGGGGCTTGACACTCCCATACCAACCTTGGGAAATTTGGCACTGCTCAAAAGCGGCGGCCTTCAAAACCAAATTTTTAAAAATCTTAATAATAATTCAACCAGATTACAGGAATCATGATTCGATGGCTGAACAAGTCTCAGATGAGCTGCCATGGTTAACAGCATATGGACAATCAGCTCCTGCCACTGCCCCAATATAGGTGGCTGACCCAGTGCTGGCTGAATCCAATCCATTTGAGGATCTCAAATGGATTGATGAGGAGGAATGGCCGTACCATGTGAACCAGATTTTGCTTTAGAGAAGCTATTCGTTGACCCTCCCAATTTGCGTCCCTGCCATTTTTGCCCTCAAAACGGTTTTCCAGTCTATAAAAAAAATTCTAAAACGGCAGTTGAATCTGCAGCTGATATGGCTAACGCTCTACTTTGCAGCATCTTCATGGGGTGATGGAGCCCCTGGTTGAGAGCATCCCTATCCCCAAATCTTCCCCAGGACTTTGAGAAAGATGTGAAGTATGAAATTGAGGAGCTTGCATTTGGTAAAAGCTGCTCTTGCATAGATGCATCAAAAACTTCTCTTTTCAACCCCTATTATCCTGAAACCCGCTGGTGCATCAAGTGATTCGCTTGTGTGCCTCTCTCATCACTTTTGCTGAGCATCAACTTGCTCAATACGGTGAGGCAATGGACACTGACGACCTCATTAACAAAGAAAACCCACAAATATACCTCCTTAGCCACATGTTACTGATGCCCCAACTCTTATGTTGTCTGCCATGGTCTGCCAGCTAAAGCGAGCACCGGACAAAAGTTTCCCAAAGCTTCCTCGCCATCTGATATGGCTTCTTAGACTGTTGCTGAAGTGCCATGTTAGAATTTTTTACTTATGATAATCCATTTGTTTGACCCATTTGGAAATAAAGATGAATGGCGGCTCCCCTTTTTGGGTTGGGCACCATTAGTGCTAAAAAAAGTAACCCTGGGAATGATGTACGGTCTGTAACTTTCCCCTGCTCATGTAATAATGCTTAATTTTTTGGACAAGTGAAATGCAAGTTGAGTTTTTGGGTTTCGCATAGTTCACCACATCATAAAATCCTTGGGTATCCTTTTTGGCACAATTTGAACTCCAGCACAATTTTGGAAAAAAACAATCACATCTAAGCTGAAGGATAGGCTCATCAAATATGCTTTAGAATGAGTTTAAGGTCCTAAAAGTTCTGAAACTATAGTCCAAGAGGCCTCGTTGAGTCTTGCAAAGGTAGATCAAGATTTTCCTATCAAAACGGTCTTCACCGTTTGGAGAAGAGAAGCCAGGCGACTATCAGCCAAAGGAACTTTTGATCATGAAATTTATGTATTTTAAGGGAAGCATCCCACCTACAGACCAAACTATAATTCTAATCAACATAGAAAAATTGACATTATGTGAGTACTTGGATACTATGTTGGAAAACAATTTCATTCAGGTATTTCAATTCCCATGTTCATCACCACTTTTATTTGTAAGCAAAAAAGATGGAGGGTTGCTCCCCTGTGTAAAATAGTCAAAAGTTGAATGATATCCTCATTCTTGACCAATACCCTTTTCCTGATGCTAACTACTTATGTAATCAGTTTTCTGGAGCAATCAGCTTTTCAAAGGTGGACCCATGGGATGCATTTAACCATATTTTGATTTAAGAAGATTGTCAGGATTTGCTCTAGTATGAATGAAGCTTCAACCTTAAGTTCCCTACTTTAATTAATTTTCTGAGCTATCCTAAAAATCCTAATTATATTTATATGCAATGCGCCACCAATCCTATTGTTTATGGCTCTTATTATTATTTAAAAAAATGACTGAGTGATCCCTCAAATTATAAGGGAATAACTAGCTCACAAATATTAATCATTTTCTAGTGATCTACTAACAGTAAATTTAGCTATCCTTATTTCACTCTCTATCTCATGTGACAGGACTAGATAGTGCATCCTGATCTATTCACAGTTCCAACAGAGTATGCGCTGATCAAATTACTCTTATCAATACATTCCTGATTGTTCCCTAGTACTTTAAATAGTAATATTATTTACCTAATAACTTTAAACACTTGCAACATATATTATTTTATATTTTTAGGAGACTTGAAATTTTCCCTTGGACCTCTGAATCAGCATTAAGCTGGTTAAGTCCATTATATTTCTTATAATGATTCAATATTGGATCTCTGAACCTCCCTAATTAGATTATGTCCTAATTCATGCCATTCTGCTGACGCAAGCTTTGTTTGACCTACACCTAGCCATTATTTGGTTTACCACCTGGATGGAGATGTCCTGACAAAGGTGAAGAATGGAAATATCTTTTGAGACCAGTCTAGACTGTTTAAGTATCTTGTCATGCCGCTTGGCCATTGCAATGCGCCATATACATTTCAATAAATGATTAAATGGTATTGGGTAAGTACATGAGTTGGTTCTGTGTGGCTTACCTGAATAACAATCTGGGTTGTAGCAAGTCAATAGAGGAACATCTTCGCCATCTTCAATTGATCTTAAAGAAATTACAGGAGTACAACCTTCATGTCAAGCTATAAAAGTTTAAGTTTGCTCAGGTGGAAGTTATATTTCTTAGTAATGTAGAGGGCGGAAAAAGATTTATCACCATATCATTTAGAAAATGTGATGCTATCACATCTTGGCCTACAACTAATAGCTAGAAGGACGTTTGCAGTTCAAGCAGTTTAGCAAATTTTTGCAGGGATTCTATCATAGGATTTTCTTCTATCGTAATACCTTTGACACAGCTCACATTATAAAAACTCCACATAAATAATCCTAGGCGGCAGAAAAATTCATTTATAACTTAAAGCCTGCCTTTTTTCTGCACCAGTGCTGTCCATGCCCAACTATGCTAATCCTTTTGTTGAGACTTACGCTTCTGGATAAGCGCTTGGGGAGTTTATTGCAGGAAAGGATGGTAGTAAGCTACATACCATTAACTACTTCTCCAAAAAGTTTATCCCTGATGAATGTAGCTACACTATCTACAACAAAAATATACTGAAATTTTCTAGACCCTGAAACACTGGCGATGATACTTGTGTGGGGCAAAGCGCCTCATGAAGATCATGGTTGACCATAAGAACATGACATACTCATTTACTCTGCGCCAACTAAGTCAGCGACAATCCAGAAGGTCTCACCCTTGTTGATTATGATCTGGAAATAGGATACAAGCCTGGGAAGGTTAATGTGGTCCCAGATTCCCTAAATCGACGCCCTGAGTTAATGGCTGCAGAAGGAGAGATCACAGAGTATAATAAACGAACTTTATTAAAGGCACGGAACTCAATGGACCAGTTCTCTAGCATTATTCTAATGAGATGGAATGCTGACATCTTGAAGGGCCAGAAATAAAATGGTAACTATCATCAAAAGAACATATCGTTGGACTGGGCTGGTTGATGATGTCAGTGAGTGCCTGGCTGGATGTGAAATATTTTGGGCTTACTAAGGCTAGGAGTGGGTATCCTGAGAGTCAGTTGGACCATTAAAGTTCTAGTAAAATCCTTGGGAGTCAGTTTCACCATATTTCATAGTTGAGTTGCTCCAGTCCCATGGGTATAGTGCAGTATTAGTGGTAGTTGACCAGTTCACAAAAATAGATCACTTCATTTATATGACCACCATTGTAAAAACAAAGAGACAATCCAGTTACTTATCAAGAATGTATTTTTTAAATTATGGAATAGCTAAGGTGGTTGTATTTGACAGAGGCTCATAATTCAAGTTCACTTTTGGAAGAAGTTTTTCCAGATCTTGAAGTTAAGTTGTGCCTGTCTACCTCATATTATCCACAAAAAGATGGACAAACTGAGCGGGTTAATCATGTTATGGAGCGTACTTGAGGTACTATGTGAATGCTGAATAGGACAATTTGGTTGAACTGTTACCAATAGCCCAGTTCTTTTTTTAGTACTAGTGGTGCACCAATGGCCCAGTTCTACTTTAGATAATATAGACTATGCCTCCATTGGAATGTCACCATTTTAGGGTAAATATGGCCATGAAGTGTGTTAGGAACCACTTCCAACTACTGAAGTGAATAATCCATAAGGAAGAAAATTCTGAAAGTTATTCATCAAACCCATTCTTTATGTCTAGAAAAGTTAACATGAGTAGTACATACTTACATAAATCTCAGATAAAAAAGTACCTGAGAAGATGTTTAAAGTTGCGAATGAAGTTTATCTGGATTCTCACAAAATCTCTTTAGATACTCATTAAAGAAACTAGCCCATTTACATGTAGGATCTATCAATTAGAGGAGGTCAATGGGAATGTTGCCTACCAAATTGCTCTACCTGAAGGATGGAAATTTATGATGTTTTCTATTGTTCACACTTATAAAAGAAGGGTGGTAGTTCATTATCCTACCAGTAAGTGAAAGTGCACCCCCTCTGATTGATGGTCCCTATACAGAGTATAAGTTAGAGGCTATCACTGGCATATGTAAGTATTGCAGAAAATTCAATTCTTGGTTAAGTCGATTAGATATCCCATAGAAGATAGCACTTGGGATCCTGAGAAGAGCTTGAACGTGGACAAGCTCTTAAATTAAAAGGAGAAGAATGCCTCTCTTTTAGCTTCAACTTTGGTGGGGAATGATTTCAGGGTATAGCCTTATATAATTGGGTTTCCTTAGCTTATGATATTATTCACCAGATCAAGGAGATATGTGTTGAAATTAGATCGATTAATTTCATAGAAAACCGTAATTGCAATTGGATTGGTTGAATAATTAGCGTAACAAACCTTAAGTGCAATGACAATGAGTCTATGAATCAAATATCAAACCTTATTTGCAATTAGATTTAACAATTCCCACACCCTTTAAAAAGCATGTTCAAGCAGTAATTCCAAAAGCTTAGAAAAATAGTTGTTCTGCTTCTATAATTAATAAAACCATAATTAAGTCCAGGGAGTGGGAGGCTTTATAGTTCATGCTTAACTTTTAAAACATTGCGTCCAGAAAATGCTCTGTAAAAACAATTACTATTTAAAACTATTTACTAAGTTGTAAATACCAATCTAACAACATAACTTTTAAGTATCTCCCTTCCATGTTTTGAAAACTTGATATACTGTGGGCAA